>NW_019104540.1:1074943-1094226 GCF_001995035.1 Momordica charantia | reverse complement strand
TGGCCGAAGTGGAGGGCAGTGAAGATGGTAGTGCGAAGGCCGTTGGAAGCGAGGKTTTTGGCGAGGCGGAGCGTGGGGTTCATGTGGCCTTGCGCCGGGAAGGTGACGAGGAAGACATGGCAAGGAGATTCGAACTCTGCCTGCATTATTTATTTTTTGATTTTTATTTCTGAATCCGAGCTTTGAACTCTGAAAATGGCGATTTGAAGCTTGGGGGACTATGCTCGTTATCTTTGGGTAAAGATCAAATCCCCGTGACACTAGTAATTTATGGCCACGTTTACTTCAACGACATGAGAATGATAAAATGCAGATGATGGAACCTACACAATTTTTCTTTCCTACATTTTCATCAATCCCATTTCCAAGCGATGCAATTATTTTTTCCTTTTTATCAATTTTTCTAGCATGTATTAATGAGGGCCTATAACTTATTTAATTATTTGTTTTTATTTATATAACTAATAATTGTTATTTTAATACAAATTTATACCACTTTTATTAGTTGGCATGAATTTATATTTAAATTTTTTAATTTTTACTAGGTTATTATTAATTAATATCTGTTGATTTTTTAAAATTGAATTTAATTATTATTAAATATTAAAATAATAAAATTTAATTATATTTTATATTAAATAATGATGTTTCTAATAAAAAAGTATTTTAGTTGATGTAATTTTATTTTAATTATTCATTATTTATTAATATTAAATAATGATACACTAGTAATTGTTATATATTTAATTTCGATTCATAGTTTTAGTAAACAAAGAATTCTAATTCTGATTCCAACAAATTTGTGGTAAACAAATCAAAAGAATAACATTGATTTTCATTATGATTCATGCACAACATTACGATTCCTAGTAAGTAAACAATGCCTAAATGGTTCAGGCTTTACCTACATTCATTTTACGAAAAAATTAGAATCCATTTGGTTATGTTTTTATTTTTTGTTGTTCGATTTTCAATTTTATTAAAAATCTTCAAGTATACTTGATTTTATTTTTTTACAAATATTCTCAAAATTGTAGATAAATTTTAAAAACAACCAAAACAAGTTATGTATATATATATCTGTGTGTGTGTATGGATGAGATACTCTTTATGGTTCTCATCCCCTATTTGTTATAAAATACAAATAAAATATTATTTTATTATTATTGAATCTATATTTGTTGGGAGGTGTGCAATTGTATTTTTACAAGGAAAAACATAAATAAAAAACAAGAACCTTATAACCCATTTCGTTATATTCTCGTTTTTTGTTTCTCATTTTTAATCTTATTAAAAAATTTAAATGTTTTACAATTAATTACGTTTATCGTTTTCCATTTAGAAACATTCTCAAAAGTTACAAAAATTTTGTAAACAACGAAAACAAATTTTTAATTTGTTTCAATATAAATAAATATTTTATCATTCGGTATCCACCTGTTTTTGGGTCAATTCTATTTTTATTTATTAAAAAAAAAAATCAGAAATAAAAATGTTGACAAAGGTCACGGTACCCAATCACTCTTAAATTCATCATTTAAGATAGATAGTAAAAGCTGATTTCTGCATGAGCTATACACTCTCTTTTGCCTTTTTCAGATCACTAATTTAAGATAGAAACTCCGATCGTTTAACCGACCGTTCGATCGGTCGGTTTGGTCGGTTCTTAAAAGAAATAAGAGTGGTTCGGAGCTGTGTGATTGAAATGCATGGAAGAAAGATAAGAAAGGGAAGAGAGGAAGAAAAAAAAGAAGAGAAGAACGGTGAGGAAGAAAGAGAAGAAATAGGTGGAGAGAGAAAACATGAATGAAAAGAAGAAATGAGATAAGAAAGAGAGAAATTGAAAAAGAAGGAAGGACAATAAAAGAGCCACGTAGGTTGGACAAGAAAAATGGGTTAAAATGTAAAATATAATAATAAACAAATAAATTTATATATATTCCACGTGAATTAGCATTTTTTTTCTTTTACATTTTTCACCCACGTCGCTTTTTATTAGGCATTCTCTCTTTCGTTTCAATTCATTTTTCCCGCTCATTTTTCCCTCTTTTTTTTTTCTTTCTCCTACCTTCCCTTTCTCAATTTCTCTCGTTTCTTCTCTTCAACTTTTACCTTTTTTTTCATTCCATCTACTCTCAATTACCATTTTTTCTCTAATTCCTCTCTTGCAGCTCTCTCGTAGAATGTTCGAATGAAATTTTATTCTTATTTTTCTTTTTTTTTAATAAATCGGTCGGTCGATTTCTTTGATATTGGAAGAGCCGACTAATCTACTTGTCGGTTTTTCGCTGAAAAACTGACACCGACCGATTCATCTTTTAAACAAACTGACCGAACGTTGATCAGTCGGATCGATTTTTCTGTCTTCTATGCTCACCCCTACCAGGCGGCGCCTTTCCTCTCTATCTCTTATCTATAAAAGTTATGTGTTTTCTCTCCATCCTCCGATTGAGTTTTTTAAGAGAGCGTTTTCTCTTTGTTTTGTTTCGATTCTTCTGTGGGTTTTTTTTCTTTTCAAGAAGTAAGTAGTATGGATTTAAATATAATAGGGACCTCTCTTGCTGTTATGGGGGCGATTTTCAGGGAGGATCTTTCTTCCCCGCTGGTTTCTGTGATGGTGGATGATGGTCGGGTGTTGGGGATTTCCCCGTTGGTTGTTGAGCATATTGTTGTGGCTGATAGAATCAAATGCAACATTGTTATGTATGGTCCGTGCTTTAGTCATTTGGGCATTTTGAAGAGATATTAGACACAAAATTAGAGAGGGCACCTGCCTGCGATCTTTTGGGATAACTCTTCATCTTCGTTTCATTTTAGCTCAGACAACTTCCATGGTCCAAGGGCAAGAAAGACGGGGTAGCAGGTGAGCAACGGCGGAGGTACAGCGACAATCGATTCAAACTCCGTTTTGGAATATGGGGAGGTTATCAGTCTTGTATTAAAATTTGTGATCAGCATGATTTGGGAAATTTGCCTAATTCTTCCTTACCTATCACGATGGAGAATAAGACAACTTTGGAGACAATTATTTCCTTGTGTGAATAGGGTTGCATAATTGACAAGATACCTTCATTAATTGAGGATTTTCTCCCGATGACTTTTAAGAAGGTGTTCAGTGGACTAAAATTTATTCATATTTCTAGTTTCTTGAATAGGTAAGTTGTTTTATTGGTCAAGTGTGTCATTTATGATCGTTTCTATATCATTTGGGACAATTGTTTTCCTTCGTGGATTATGATGGTGATGTGTGGTCACCACTATTTAATGTCATGTTTCTTTCTTAAAAAATAAAAAATAAAAATCTACTACCTTATTTATATCCCCGTGCCAATAATGCGACCTTTAGAATCCTCCAATTTTTTATTTATTATTATTATTTTTTTTTTATGAAAGGGGAGAACTCGTTACCTATAACTACTGTATACTGATCCTAATTATTGTTATTAATTCCATGTTCCTACATTTCACTTGCATCATATATGCTTTAATTATTATCATTGATCTATCTTATCAAGTCATTATTATTTTTCAATTCTTAATTAATCTACTTTTTAAACTTTAATTTACTAATTCAAATAATTTACATAAAATTTTTTGATCTCATTCTAACATTTTCATAAGTACATTGCTTACATTTTTAGATATGAGGATTAAAAACAATCAATTATATCGTAATTAAACTATAATAATAGTAAAAATTGAAAAAAAGAATTAAGAAGGAATACTCTCTCTCCCTGGTATGAGACCTCCTCCCAGGATTCGACTGTTCTGATCATAGTCTTTTGATTCTGGTTTGCAGCTTTTTCTTTCCATTTCTCTGGTGTTGAATCTCTCCGAGGACAGAAGAGGTTCTTTTAGAGGATTGGAATAAGCTGCAGCTTACTTTTACAGAGGAAGAAACTACAGTGGATGTTGATTTAAAGGTGTCCAAACAGATGGAACAACGACTAGAACTTTGCTTGGTAGGAAAGCTTCTGTCCCATCGTTTCATCTCATGTGAGGTAATACGCAAGTTTTTTTCATCAGGTATGGAAATTGCAAGGCCAATTGGTTGTGGAGAACCTGGGTAGAAACTTGTTTTTGTTTCGATTTGGATCTGAACAAATACGGAATAAAGTTTATCGAATTTGACCGTGGTCTTTTGATAAATCTCTCCTCGTTCTCCAGAAGCCACTTAATTTGATTAAACCATCAGAATTGGAATTCAAATTAGTGGCATTTTGGTCACACTTCTACAATTTGCCGATGCCTTTCATGAACAAAACGATGGCTTCTCATCTCGGCAATGCTATTGGGGTGTGTGGGGATGTTGACTGTGATTCTGACGAGTGTTGTTTGGGGGAAAGTCTGAGTGTCAAAGTGAGATTTGACATAACAAAACCCTTGAGACGAGGTGTGAAGATCAATATTGATGGTCCTATGGGTAGCTGTTGGGTTCCAATCAAGTATGAGCGTTTACCAGATTTTTGTTATTTCTGTGGGATGATTGGCCATCTAGCTAAAACTTGTGATTCAAATGTTGATGATTCTGAGAAAGTGAAAGCAGAATATTTGCAGTATGGGGCTTGGCTTCGTTTTCAAGGGCAGGGGAAAGAAGGTCTATCTAAGCCGCGAAAGCGGGAATCCTTTTCAGACCGTTCCTCCAAGCAAAGTCTGTACATCAACCACCGGCTCATGAGGTGGCTGAAGGAGTTTCCAAGGAGGTGCCGGCAAACCAAGCGGCAGAGCCAGTTGGCAGAATTCTGGATTTGGGGAAAACGTTACAAAGAACGGAGTTATTAATGGTCTTAATTGCTTGTCGATGAATTTTCAGAGTGAACCATGATCTTTCCAAATAAATGCTCCTTCAAAGCAGGTTTCCTTGGCACGGGATTCACTCTCCAATGAAGGAGGTGCTACAAATAAGGAGTTATTTGAGGCAACAATTAATGAGGGGCCAGGTGGATCAAATGAGATAACTCGTTCAGTTGGGGATGATTTGGGCCTGAAGCTTGGGGGTCTTTCGCAGCCCACTTCTGTTAGAAACTGGAAAAGACTGGCCCGTGAGAAGGCTTTGGCCTCCTCATTGTCAACGGTCGTGGGACAGAAACGAAAGAAGACTGTCACGAAGGATGTAGCATCGGTGGCAGCTGTTATACAGCCCTGTCGGGAGCCATGAAAATCCTCTGCTGGAACGTCCGCGGGTTGGGGAACTCCAAGACGTTCTGTTTCTGTGATGTAAGTGACATTTCTGAAACTAAGTGTAATGGTAGTCTCTTGAATAAATTAAAAGTACGTTTGTCTTTTGAAGGATGTTTTGTAGTTGACAGTAATGGTAAGAGCATGGATTTGTGCCTTTTATGGAAGAATGAAGTATGTGTTCACATTCGCTCTTACTCTCGATTTCACATTTCCCGGAATCAGAGAGTTTTTCGATTTTCTGGTATCTATGGGAATCCAAAAACTCACAAAAGGATTCACACTTGGGAGTTAATTCGTTGTCTCCACAATTCATATGATTCCGCCTGGTTAATTGGGGGGATCTTAATGCTATTTTGTGGGATGATAAGAAAGCTGGGTGTACGTCAAAAAAGAGTATGGTTGATTCTTTTAGAGAGGTTGTGGATGATTATTGTTTACAAGACCTCGGTTATCACGGGTCTGTTTTTACTTGGCGCAACCTTAGGAAGGCTCGTGCCCAAATCCAGAAGAGATTAGATCGATTTTTGGGCAATTGAGCTTTCATTGCTTTGTGGCACGGCCTTCAAGTGTCCCATTCTGATTGGTCAAAATCGGACCACCATCCTATTATTTTGGAAGTGCGGGACAGTTTTTGGCAGATTCATAGGGGGCAGATATTGTTTAAATTTGAGAAGGCTTGGACAAAATATGCAGAGTGTGAGTCGGTTATAGATTGATACAGGAAGCTGGAATCTAGAAGCTAGTCTTGATAGGTGTTCTAAGGCTCTTAAGCAATGGGGCAGTCGAATTAATGAGGGCTTCAAGAATCAGATTAAAAAGCTACACCAGGCAGTGGCTGACATTTACTCTCACCCTCCTTCGTAGGATTGTGATACAATTCACAAGCTGAAAGGTGATATGGATGACTTACTTGAAACAGAGGAAATTTATTGGAAGCAACGCTCCCGTGAGAATTGCCTACAGTGGGGTGACAGAAACACTAAATGGTTCCACAAACGTACCTCTATGCGTAGGCAACAGAACATGATTAGAGGGATTGTGATTGATCGGAACATTTGGACCGAGGATTCGAGGTTAGTGGAGAATGAGTTTATTTCTTATTTTAACGAAATATTTAAATCCACGCAACCTCAGATGGGGGACATGAACAAAATTCTTCGAAATGTAAAGCGTTCATTAACAGATCAGATGAATGCTTAGTTGTGTGCTCCTTTTGGTCGGGTTGAAATTGAGAAGGTGCTGAAGCAAATGCTTCCTATGAAAGTCCCAGGTCCGGACGGATTTTCTGCTCTTTTTTATCAGGAATACTAGAAGACTATTGGTGACAAAACAGTTGCTAATTACCTAGCCTTGCTAAATGGTGAGCGATCTATAAAGCCCTGGAACTCAACTCATATTGCTCTTATTCCTAAGGTAACTAAGCCTAGGTGCATCTGTGGTTATCGACCTATAAGCCTATGTAATGTATCTTATAAGATAGTTACTAAAGTTCTTTCTAACCGGCTAAAGGTAGTCCTAGACAAAATTATTTCTGAATTTCAGTCAGCTTTCTTACCTGGACGTGCAATTACTGATAATATTAATGTTGGCCATGAGTGTATTCATTTTATGAAAAGTAAACGAAAAGGCAGGGAGGGTTTTGCAGCTTTGAAGCTGGATCTGCGTAAAGCTTACAACACAGTTGAATGGATCTTCATTGACCAGATTATGCTGAAAATGGGTTTTGACAGGAAGTGGGTGGACATCATTATGGACTGTATCTCTACTCCTTCTTTCTCAGTGTTGATTAATGGAGTCCCGAAAGGGAATATTATTCCTCAACGAGGGTTACGCCAAGGAGATCCTTTTTCGCCATATTTATTTCTCATTTGCGCAGAGGGGCTTTCAGCTACTATTAAATGCGCATGATGTCCAGAGAATTTCAGGTATCTCGATCACCCCTAATAGTCCAAGCATTTCTCATCTTTTCTTTGCATATGATAGCCTTGTTTTCTGTAAAGCTGACATTACTGAGTTGTATACGATCAAGATGATTTTGTGCGAGTATGAAAGGGGTTCTGGTCAACAAATTAACTTTGAAAAGTCCGTTCTTTGGCTCTTACCAAATGTGAAAGAAGATTTCAAGAGCTATTTAAAATCCTTGATGGGAATGACTCTTGTCCCCCATTTAGGTGACTACTTAGGGCTACCAGCGATGCTTTCAAAGAGTAAGAGTAAAGATTTTTGTTTCCTTAAAGATAGAATCTGGCGTGCTATCAAAGGGTGGAAAGAAAGCTTCTTTTCTTGTGGGGGGAAGGAGGTTTTGCTTAAAAGTGTAACACAAGCAATTCCTACATATGCCATGAGCTGTTTCCATTTTCACAATACTTTTTGTGCCAAAATGACTACAACATTGGCGAGATTTTGGTGGGGTTCAACTCAATCCAGAAGGAGAATCCACTAGATGAGCTGGGATAGAATGTGCAGACTAAAAGAGGTTGGCGGGCTTAATTTTCGGGATCTAGAGTTGTTCAACAAGGCTTTTCTGGCCAAGCAACTTTGGCATTTTATTAAGTTCCCATCTCTCTTGGTTTCACGGGTCATTAAAGGTATTTATGCTCCAAACTCTTCACTCTTACAAGCAGATGGTGCTGCTCACTCATCATATTTTTGAAAAGGAATATTATGATGTAGGGATTTACTTGGTCATGGGCTGCGGAAAGTGGTTGGGGATAGCACTGATATTGATTTTTTTATGGATGCTTGGGTCCCCAGAGAGAGTATGTTTCATCCTATCACACTCAATCTTAATCCAAACAGAAAGGTTCTGGTGACAGAGTTTATTACTCCATCTAAAAGCTAGGATTTGGAGAAGCTTGAGGGGGTGGTCTGTAATGAGGATGTTGAGTTAATATCCAGGATTCTGATATGTAGTATCGGTGGGGTTGATCACTAGACGTGACACTATAGCAAACCGGGTCATTATTCAGTCAAGAGTGGATATAAATTGGCTATGAAACTCTCCTATTTGGTAGAATCTACTAGTGGGACCAACGAAGTGGGGTTGTGATCTATCCTCCAGAAAAGTCACCTTCCTTCTAAGATTAAGCTTTTCCTTTGTAAGGCTTTTCACAATTGTATTCCAACAATGAAGAATTTGGCAAGTCGAGTGATAAGTCTTGAATTTTAGGAAAAAGTGTTTACAAATTGTGCATGTTTAGTGCCTTCTGAAATTAAATACATAAGTTTCATGCATTGAATCCGGTATAAATGAGACTATTTCTTAGGAAAGACTTGTACACTTGGTTTTGGATAAATAGATGGAATTGTGAGGAAATATATATGTTTTATAGGGAAAAATGAAGAAGAAAGCAGCAATGCACCTGCTGATGACATAGAGGCTATCTTAAAACTAGCAGCGATGCGTCTGGCCCATCGCCAACACTCCAGAAACTTCAGCAATGCATCTGGCGCATTCTCCACCTACAAATAAGGGATTTTGTTGACCGGGCAGTTGGAAGAAATCTCAACTCATCCCTTGATCCGTGCAACCAAATGCTGTTAAGCCCCATTGTAGCTCCTCCACTCAAATATCCAAGATTTTCTCCACCAACTTGCAAGGTTTAGCTTTTAAATACCAAGTTCCATCAAGCTTCAAATGGGGAGCTCACTTGACATTTAAAATTCCAGCTTGTTTTCTCTCTAGAATTTACGCTTTTATAATTTGTTTTGACTTTAATTTTGCTCAACATTCCTTGAATTATTTTTATGGCAATTTCTTTTTGTTGTTATCATTTTCTTTAGATTTCGATTCTTGATTTTAATTTAGCTATTGTAATTACTTCTTAACTTAATATGATATTTTATTTCAATCCACTTCTTATTATTTCTATTTTTCATGTTTCTGTGAGTAGCTAATTTACTTTTCCAACCCTCTTAAGAATGATTTAGTTCCCATCATTTTAATTACATTTATCAGATAGCACGGCGTTTACGCTCAAATTGCTTATCTTGATTGAATTAATTAATCTAGTTGATTTTACTTGCTGGCCACTTGTTTAAATCACAACAGTTGAGTTTAATTCTGAAAAGGCTAGAGTCGACGGAGTTCATCAAGATAAAATGGGAAGTTACTTAGACATAAGAACTTAAACAAGATCCTAGACATAGGCTCTCTTACCCATTAAACGTAAGTTGGAGTTTTAATTACTTAGGATTCTTCAAGTATTTTATAGACATGTTTTAAATACTAGCCTAATCTTCTAAACAAACCAAAAGCGGTATGGAATAGGAGTTGAACCAGTTTGCAATTAGAGAGTAAATTTAGTGTGAGATTCTGATAGGTATAATTCATTTCTCTTCAACTAGTCAGTAGTATGAGGGTTGGTACCGATCTGATTCTCTGAACAATCGGAATTTCGTACTTCTGTCGGATCCTCCCTATCTCCTGATCGAGCTTGTGTAGGTAGATGTTGCCTGGTAGGGCCGATAGTAGTACACTGTGTGGGACGGAGTAGTAAGGGCCCTTCTCACCTCCTACGAGTCGTCCGACGGAAAAGACTTTCTGAATGGAGTAAAAGAACTTGGGATCGTCGATCTCTTTATTAAATTATAAAACGTGGATTTCAACCAATCAATTCTTTTTATCCTAAACCAGATTGCTCATTCAAGCAGTTTACAAAATCAATTTTAAAAGAAAACTAGTCCTTGTGGAGACGAACTTGGAATATTTCCATATTATTACTTGTGATAGTGTGCACTTGCACTCGTCCCTCTAGCTATTAAGCAGAGGCGCAACATCAAGGGATGGATGTCTTCCCTGTTTGTCCTATTTGCCTTGAAGAGGATGAGACAACGGACCACACCTTAGTGGGTTGCAATAAGGCGGGCCAGATTTGGGACATTTCCCTTCCTATGGTGATGGGCCTTGGTGTCGATTGCAACTGCAGTTTCATTGATAGATGGGCGCTTTGGAGAGAAAACCTAACACCAAAGGAATTGCCTTTAGCGGGCATCATTTGTTGGGCGAATTGGAATGACAAAAACCAAAGAAAAAATGGTGAAGTCGTTGCGGATGTTCACACAAAATCTGATTGGATCACAAATTATGCTATGGAGCTTTTAACTCGGAGAAGAAAGACTAACGAGGCCCAGAAGAATTTACCTTGTCCGGCGATTTGAAAACATCCTTCGAAAGGAACAGTCAAGCTCAATGTGGACGTGCCTTTCGATGTCCGAAATCAAAGGGGAGGGGTTGGGGTTTTGGTTTGTGATGATCAGAACTCCATCCTAGCAGCCTTAATTTCATCCCACAATGTGAATTCCCCTCTGTTGGTCGAAATTTGTGCTATTCGTGAAGTAGTTTGCCTAGCTGAGAGGTTAGGTCTTCAGTTGGTTGTTTTTTAGTCGGATTCCCTTGAAGCAGTTGAGCTTATCAATGGGATTTCGGTCAAAACCAACGAATTCGGAACCTGGATTGAGGATATTCGAATTTTGGCTGACAATTTTGTGCTTTTCAGATGTATACATGTCGGAAGAGAGGCTAACAAACCGACTCATTTCCTTATGGGTGAGGCTCTGCATCAGAATAATCCAGTATTGTGGCTTTCTGATTTCCCTCCTTGATTAATTTACCAAGTTACCCTTGATGGTAATAACAGTGTAGCCTCTTTGGCTTCTTGACTTTGTTTAATGAAGCGTGTTTCTCGGAAAAAAAAAATTAAACTATAATAGTAGTCGTATTTATTAATTCAAACAATTACCAACAAAAAAATCAAACCTCTATGACATTTCCTTAAGGGGCCGTTTGTTTCGTGGGAATCCAAGATTCCCGTGAGACGGGCATCTGGATTCCCACGTTTGATTTGCGGTAATGTAAGATATCCGGGTATTTCGGGATGCCTGGGTGTCCTAGAATGCCCATACGGAAGGCATCCGAATCGATTGGATGCCCTTTTGAAACATTGGTTTCCATGATTCCCATGTCGAGGGCATCCTATATTTGACATTTTGGCGCCTTCATTATTTTTTCATATATTTTTTTTTATCAAATTTATTTAGTTTTATTTGTAATTTTATAATTTAAATAAATTAATGTATTATTGACTAATAAGCAATTAAGTATATTTATGTATTACAGTTACATATAAAATAAAATTTCAATTAAATTATATAATATCTCCATTTACTTTTAATATGATAATAATATCTATTATTTTAAATACATAATTTTAAAACAATATTTTTTAAATGAGCCTACCTTTGACATTCTTCTTCTTAAAAGAATATAATTTGATAATATAATAAATGAATTTCACCAAATATAACATTAATTATTTAATTGTATTTTTTAAAAAAATATTAAAGTTGAAAATGAAATTTATATTCAATATTAGTTATTTTTAAAAAAGTTTTATATTAATACGAATTCTACCGGCATACAAAAATTAAACCTAAAATATTAAATTGGGTTTGTAAGGTGATTGCAAACAAAGTTTTACATTGGTTAGGGAAGAGCATGATCCATGGTATATATATGAGGATAATTATCTCGTGTGAGGCATTTTGGGTGAACCCAAAAACAAAACCGTGAAGACTATGCCAAAACAGACAATATCATACCATAATCGGTTTTTAACCCTCCACATTTCCATAATTTGTATGATATTGTACACGAATCCTCCACGATTATCTAGTTGGACGTGTATGAGGAGATGAACATCATTCATGGTCTTCAACATAGATTCCATAATACCTTTCGTTATGCAGGATATTTTAGAGGTGGGTTGGGCAATGGTAAGCTGATTCGCTTCTGGGATGATGTTTGGCCGTGCCACTCTCCTCAGAGATGCATGCCATAATTTCTATCAATTCACAAGGTTCTCATGATCTCAAAGTGATAGACTACAACATTCAATATGAAGGAGAAAAAAGGATTTATCCCCCTATGAAACTGCCCATCCAAGAGCATTTGGCTTCATCATACTTTTTTTTTTCTTTTTTTTCTATGGCTATGGACAACTAAGATAAATATTATCTTCCAGCCCAAAAAAGGAGGAGAATCTCTTTTGCCAACGAGAGATCGAACTCACAACCTCGTGGTTGGAGATATTGCCAATTACCACCAAGTTATGCTCGCTTTAACTTTTTTATTTTTTATCTTTTTGATTAGTTGTGGCTTATGTCGTTTTTAATTTATAATTTTATTTTATTTATTATTATTATTATTGTTTTTAAAAATAATTCGCCTCCCTCTCTTCCACTCTTCTTCTCCAATTTTTTTTTCCAATAAATACTTGGTGTGATTTCTACCTACCACCATTTAACTTACACCCTCCACTTGCAACTTTAATAAAAATAAAATAGAATAAATGATGTGTGACGAATGTAATTAAATTTTTTTGTTAGTGTATATCCATATAAAAATAAAACAATATATATTTTTTACTAATGTAGACTTTTTATCTTGATTTATTAATTAAAAATTAACAATGTTAAATAAGTAAAATCCTGTTTTGGTCAGAAAAATTATGAAGTACAAACGTGAGGTTTCAAATCTCTATCTTTTAATTTGATAATAAATAACGAATTTAGTATTTGAAATTACTCAAAATTCCTAACAACTATATAATACAAAATAATACATGCACGAATGTTATTTTTTAATTAAAATAATAATACAATTTAATTATTCTATTACTATTTTATTAACAGTAATTTACTATTATAATTTTTAAATAGTAATAACAAAATTAAATTAAATTAAATTTCCTAATATTTTATAACAAAAACATATAATTAATTTTTTAAAAATAATTTAATAAAAATTTAGCATAGTTTTATCCATTTTATATAGATCTGCGAGATTTATATATAACGAAGAAAAAGAAACTTTAATAATATATATTTGTTATTATTTGTTTTTTCAAAAAAAAAAAAAAAGAACACCCTCCCTAACCCTAACTAACATCTCAACGGCCATTTCCACTCCCGGCCCAATTTTATTAAGCCCAACCAGTTATTTCTTCCTCGTTTCTTCCCCAGGAAATTATTCTCCATTTATTATTTATTTTTAAATAATTCTCAATTAAGTAATATTTAAAAAAGAAATTAATTCCTACATGTTTTTCGATACCAAATGTTATACGATTGTCTCGTGAGAGGACAAAAACTAATGTTTAAGTCAAGTTTTGAGCAAAACTAATTTGAAAATTGAAAACTTTCGAAGATCCATATTTTGTGGGAAGAGTTGAAATAAGAGATTTTTAGACTACAAGTATTATATCAAATATCAAATTAAGAACGAAATAATAAAAGCAAGATTTGTATAAATTTTGAAGAGTACTTTTCAACTTAGACTTTGATCCAATTTTAAATTTAAATTTTTTTTTCAAAATTACCAATTTTGAAGATTGTATATTAAATTCAACATGACTGCGGAGTCAAGAAAAATAAGGAATGAAAATTTGAAATTGAATATTAATTTCTTTTTTTTTTAACGGAATATTAATTTTTGTTAAAAATTCCATCGACCATGGAGAGAACTTTTTTTTTTTTTAATAACTATGTCTAAACAATGTATTAAGTTGAATTATTATACACATACTTGTAAAAGGTACGTTTGAGTCTCTCTTTTATTTGTTATGTGGTATTATTTTATAAATTATATTTCATAAGTCAGGTCAACATTAATAATAATATTATTATTATCATGTCAAACAAATCAACAACTAAAAAAAGAAAAGAATAGAGAAAACAAAAACAAATCAATAATATAATGTCATCACTTTATTGAACTTATAATTTGATTTGGACAAACTAATACGTATTCTTTGGACAATTATTAATTTATTTTATACCCTCCCCATCATCTTAGACCCAATGCGTACTTTTATGATTATGTCTTTTTCATTTCTATATTTAAAGAAAATATGGAATCTCGTCCATACATTAACCTTCTAAGTTATTTTTTTAATACAACATATAAGGGTGGAGGTTTAAACTCGTGACTTTTAGTCAAAGATAAGTGTCTTAACCCCTTGAGCTCAGTTCGATTTGACAGCTTTCTAAGTTATTAATCTTAATAATTTACCCCGTTAATAATTATTAAAAAAATTTCGTCAATACTAACTACTCGTTAGATTAATTAATTGAAGTAAAGTAAGAAATTTTCACTAATATCATCATAATATTGATCGCTGGTTTAATTTAATTAAATAGACATTTCCACTTACATGAACATAACCTACCACGTCATTAAATGACGAGTCCAAAACTTTATGTGAATGGCTTGTCTAATAAGACTATACTTTCTAAATTAATTAATATTTAGATTTACCCATGATTTCAAATTCGATATAATGATATTAGAAAGTAGAACATCAAAAATTTTCAGCAGGAACAAAAAACAACATAACTGAATACAAGTATTTTAGAATTTGGTAATTTTATTTTTGGAAAGACTAATTAGACATAAAATAAGGGATTTAAAATGTAACCTTCCAAATAAACAATTTGAATTTCAAAAAATAATTAATATTTAGGTGTAAACAAATGATATAACGATAAATTGGTGATAGGTACCACCTTAAATGTGATTATTTTATGACAAAAGTATAAATTTTGTACATTAAATCTTTTTTATGTAATTACAGTTTTTAAATAGCCTATCAATGTACTAATAAAAAAATAAAAAAAGTTCATACACTTATTACATGCTTTTAGAAATCGATTAAACATAAATATGAACATTTCGAACCGAAACTACAGAGAAAATAATAAATTAACTTTAGGATTTTTCATGTCGCAACCCATGACGACTATGTTTCTAAGGAAAATCAAAAGTGATAACTTATTTAATTGGGTATGATAAAACTTAGAATTGTGTGGCATTATTATAATTATTAGTAAAAACAAAAAAAGTACTTCAAACAGTAGCACTTACCAATGCCCGTATTGAGGAAGGGCGGCGCCGCACATTTTAAATTTTTAACTTTTGAAACATGGCTTTTCTTTTCTTTTATTCTAATTTCCAGAACAGTTTTTAAATAAATATTATGATTGACTAATCCAATATTTTAAAATTTTTGACCAAATTAAAGGTGGGGATAAAACTACTTTTCAGGTATCCAAAAGCCATTTTAATTTGTTGTTTTCGAGGTCAAAATTAAGAGATGTTTTAATTTTTAATTTTCTTTTCCATACTTTCTAAAATTTATAGGCTAATTTGATACAAAAGTAAATTTTGTGAACAAATAAATCTCTAATGTTTCGATTTTATGTCTAATATTTTTCAAGGTTTGAGACTTACAATATTAAAAGCATCAAAGCCAATTAATGCACACAACAATTAGTCTCTCACCAGATAAGTGACTAATCTTACAATATTTAATGGTTAAGAAATTGGTAGAACTTTATTATGACATGACCATTATAAAGTTTGAAGTCGTTCYTCTTAAATCTTTATATATTTTTTTCGTTTGCCCCAATAACAACTAGATCAACGGCTTTAAAATAAATTATATCATTGACATTCTTAACTTTATATTTTGTTTGTTTACTATGTCACGTACTAAATGTCGATTGATATATCSAAATGTTACTTCACTGTCATTTGACACATCGATAATATTAGTGAAATTTCCACGAGCTGATACAAATAAGGGTAGAATCCTTTTATAATCCCCAACCTCCTCTCACGTGTTTCTCACCTTCTCCTTCACACATCATAAACAAATTTATTAATGTTAAYACAATTTAACATTTTTATATTTTCCTATTTTCTTTGGAATTCTTTTGAATAATCCTGAAAATCTCAGGATTTTTGGACTGAATAGYCTACCMTCTTTTTCAAAATTTATGTTTTGTAATCTTTGCTAACATCACCCTAGATACAAAATTACTTTCACTACTCCTCTCYCTGTYTCTCTCTTTTCTAAAATTTTTTTCCTCTCCCTCTTTTTCCATAATTTTTTTCTCTCATTTTCCATTACCTCGTTCCTTCTTAACTTATTCTTTTTTTCTTCTATTTCTTCATTCGGTAACACTATAGGTATTTTTCTCTCATTATCCTTAAAAATTTATTGGGATTTCTCTTCTTTTTTTTTTAATCAGCAACTTTCCATGATTCTGGTTACATTATTCAATAGTCGTCAGGAAGGAGATAATCTATCGAGAGAGATCGAGATATTTGTTTCTTAAAATAGTTTCCAGCATTTATACTCCCTCTCTCTCTCCTTATTTTTTGTTCTTCTCTCTCCATTTTTTTTTAAATCATGAACAAAGTCGGGATCTCAAAAAAAATCTGGGCTTCAATCACTGAGAAACTCTCCAATTATGTGATTTGATTTAAATTAATTTTATATAAAAAAAAACAAATAATCGAAAATAGATTTCTCTCTCTCTCTCCGTCAATCCAGCCTTATTTCCTTGTTCCCAACATAATTAAACTATAATTGAAGTTATTCGTTCATTTAAACGATTTCTGTATTTTTCATGATTTTTTCTAAAATTTTCGGTGATATATGCAAACACCCGTAATTAAGCAAATAATTATCAATAAATTAAAAGTGCAAACATCCCTAATGAATTCTACCAAATAAATAATTATAAACAATAAAATTAGAACGTAGCAATTTGTACCCCTAATAAATTCTAACAATTAATTTCATGCGATCTATAATAATAGAAAATTAATTGCAAAACTTAAACAAAATTGGGTTAGAGAAATTTTGACACTGGAATTGACAGTGGTTCCACAAAACCACCTACTCGATTGAAGAATTTTACTCTTTTCATAATAGCAGTCAAATTGGTATAACACCTTCTTTTTTTTTAAAACAAAAAAGAAACTCGATCATTTCTACGTTTCAAGATCAAATTGTTACAACACTTTTTTTCAGATTCAAAAGCAACCATTACAAAGAATTTGAAACTGAAGAATAAATTTACAAGCTCGAAAAGGTAAATTCAAATCTTACGAAATTTGTAAGAAAAATTGTTACAAATAAAAACTTTCAAATAGTTTAAGAGAAATAAAAACTACTTTCTCAAGATTCTCTCATAAAAACTACATGCTCAAGGTTATCTCAAAATAAACTATCTTTCATCCGAATTGAAAGATAAATTGGAGCATTAAAGAAAGATTAATAATGAAAACTTAAAAGAAGTCGTTAAAAAAATAATTGAGAGGGATGATTGACCAAAATTTTGAGAATACTAGATTTAAGAGTTTGAAATTAGGCTTAATTTGGGTCATTAGATATAGGTATCTTTGTTCGTGCACAAATTTGACCTGCGTAAGCAACGTGGCTTATCCATTTCGAGAAGCGAATATTCTGCAAAACAAAGGTGAGCACCCAATGTCTAAGCTAGTAATGGAGTTCAATGCTAATAATGCACATCAAAAGGGATTCGAACAAATCGAGTGTTGTGATTCTTTGTCTTTTTATAGGTTGTAGTTGGCAGCCAAATTTAGTAGATAAATCTGAGATTCCCAGCCTTTCATCGTGAGACGGCTAGTCTAGTAATCACGTTAACTGTGCCCAATCAATCTCGTCGTTAGGACGTGTTGATGGTTGGATGCACTGGTAAGTTCGAAGTTGCAATGGGTCTGCCTCTCTCGAGTCATTCTGACGAGGCTAATTTGGCCCATCTCTCAAATACTCGACATGTGGTAGATCGGTTTTCACTCCATAACAATCTTAATTCAAAAGTGGAGATTAATTTTAGGGAAAGGATTTAAAAAAAATAATAATAAAAGAAACGGTAAGCTTTCAAACGGCTGAAATTCCTAAATTTTATTTTTCTAATTTTACAAACCGGCAACGGCTTCATTTCTTTTCATTTTTTATTTTTTTAAACATAAGCGCTGTCAGCGCCTTTCTGGCATAGTTTTATTTTATTTTACTTATCTTATTTTATTTCCTTTATTTAATTTTTAATTTTTACATGGTTTCTTTCTCACTTGTTTAAATAGATGATTTAGGGAGATTTTTTAAGTACTACGAAAATACTATTTTTAATACAATGGTGATGCAGCAAGTAGTAAATGAAAAAGAGTATGGTATTCTTGTAGTACTATAAATTTTCTCGATGATTAAGATTTCACTACGCGTTTTTTCTTTTAAACTTGTTTTGATTAGAATTTTTTCGTTTCATATCTAATTTTAATGATTTAGGAGGTGTTGGAATCATTATTTACGCTATTGAACATCTTAGAACACTGAAATCATCCATAAATACGAAATGTATTATCAATAGATCGTATAATATGGTTTGAAACTCCTAATAAATTTTTACTTTACAACAATAATTTTAATACATCAAAATAATTATATTAAAGCCAAAAAAGTCAACAGTAAGTAAGAGATACCTACATCTAAATATAAATATATATACATTTTTTTACGGAGATCTACATCTAAAAATTACATATAAATATAGTCAATCTTTTTTAATATAAATAGAGGCATCTAAATATAATATATAAATTTAGCTCCAAAAATATATATATATATATAAATAAATAATCTGACTAACTTCACTAAATATTATTCACAGATAATCGTCCGTGACTAACTTCACTAAATTTTTTATTAAAAAGAAAGAAAAAACTTCACTAAATCTATAAGTTAACCTGCCCACCATTTCTTATAATTTTTCTTTCATCTGCTATTGTTTATTCGTTTCCCCACTGATTTTTCTCGCTGACAAAATCAGTTTTGTAATTGTTAAAATGACTTTTTTATTTTATGTTTGACAAATTACAAAATTGAGATTTTACGTTTATTTAAAAAAATCAATTATATTTAAATTTCTATTTAAAAATCGATCATTCTCGAGACTGTATATAAAACCAGACCCGCCTAAGTAAACTCAAAACCATAACCCATTTCTAAAGATCAATAATCCATCAAAATCAGCCATTGACAATCCTCAACATGACTTCCGAAGCTCTTCCCCATGTCTTCCTTGTGTGCTATCCCGGCCAAGGACACATCAACCCCACCCTCCGGCTCGCCAAGAGACTCGCCGCCGACGGCCTCCTCGTCACCATCTGCACGGCGGCCTTCTTCGGCCAATCGCTGAAGAAAGCTGGCAGCATCGTCGCCGACCGCCCCACT
>NW_019104540.1:1024234-1056387 GCF_001995035.1 Momordica charantia | reverse complement strand
AGGAAGATTCATGACCAAAAGGATCTGCTACAATTTACATACAGAGGTAACACCATTTACATTTTATCATAATTTACATTGACCATCATTCACTTTACAAACTACTGAACTTCCCCAAGGATTTAATGAATTTGATCATAGGATCATACACATCTTCCTTGGCTCTCACACTCAAAATGAAGTCTACATGACCATAATTCTCAAGGTAAACCAATTCTGGTACCGAATCCAACTCCTTGATGGTGTGCTGCAGATCTGTCCAATCTGACAACTCGTCGTTGCCACCATATGCCATCCACAGCGGCAACGACTTTGGAATACGGCGGAGATCGAATGCAGGAGGCTTTGAACGACCATACACTCTCAGATTGTTTAACAATCCATAGTCATACCTGGAAAGAGTTCCCTTGCGGATCACTGGAGAAAAAGAAAGCGGTTAAACCAGCTTGGCTTAAACGGTCTCCCAGGAGAATTTAGTGAAGGGGTCATATATTTCCAAAGATACTATTGGCATGCAATTTCTATGTAAAGGGGTTTTAGATTCAACGGGAAATCACAGCGGTGTGATTTTGAGGATACTTTCGGCTACAATTCTGAAGGTTCCAGTATAAATATAAGTAGTAAATACACTTTAGTTGAAGAGGAACTTTAGTATTAATGGGGAGCTTGGGTAATCGTTTCAAAGTGCAACGATGGAAGAGGAAAACTAGACATTTTTCCTGTGGAAGAGGTTGTTGAAGAAAACTTGATGGGCTTTTTAGCATCTCTAGGAGGTTTCTAGGAAAACTTTTGAATAAGATCAATTTTCTTTGTTTTTTACCAAGGGTGCTTTTCATAATTTTACTATTTTCTTGATAAACGGGGTGGTCTTTGTATGCTCCTAAAGGAGTTTTGGACTTGGTAACTTCTTAAAAGTTGGTTTCCTTTGCGAGAAAGGAAAGTCACTTGCTAGAATAAAAATGTATGACGCCCAAGTTACACAATTGGATGTTCAAGGATTTATATTAGACTATGCATTAAATGCAGGTAAAGGATTTATAGATTCATCAGTCCTAGTATAATAGAACATAAAGCTGAGAGAAGATCATGAAAGTACTCTGGAAAAGATGGCGCAGGTTTTTTGCAGATGTCGGATGTGGTTCGTATTCAAAAAAGATATCAAAACGTGAGCCATTTAGGTAACAATTCTTCCCTGCAGCATTATAAGAATGCAGTTGTTAGGAAATTCAAGTTTCAGAGCATTTGAATAGATTGAACATTCAAAATTGATACTTCCCTGTAAAGATAAAGCAATATTTCAAGACATTCATTCCAATAATAACAACTCATTATCGATCCTACTTTTCTAGCTTTACCCAATTTTCTTCTGAAAACAAGAAGAAACATGACATTATAAGTATATAAACACCATCTATCTTCATGTTAGGGTCCGTTTGATTGTCACTAGGCACAGAATGCTCTAAATTACTTGTGTTGCTAGAGTCTAGTGAAATGCGATCTTATCATTAGGCAGGCTTCAGAAAGATATCATGAAAACTATGATACAGACTTTGGTGGGACATACATGGCGTAATCTACTTACAATGCAGATGTAATAGATTTTATCAGGTTGTTTAATTTGTTGTATTATTTTTGTTGGAACCTATTTGCTATGGACAACATTGTATGAAGATTTATAGGCACGAGAACTTCAAAAACTCCACCTAAACTACAGAATGTCTGCTCCCAACGACCATTTTTCCGCCAAGCACATGTCAAAGAACACTGATGATACCACAAGAGTATTGAAAACTCAGTACAATTTCTCATAGCTCTATGCCATTGCCATGTGAATATATTTATTAATTTTCTCTCATCTATGTTCAACACTGTATTTCCAAGACAAAATAGTAACAGTTGATTTACAAGTCATAAAATGATGAAATGTTTTGCAGAGAACTTAGTAATCATGAATATTAGAGAATTTGTACTCAATAATATAGAAGTTTTCCTCCTATCCAAAAAAATAATATAGAAGTTCTCCGATTCTTGGGCATTTAAATCCTGAAAGTGAAAAAAAAAAGTATCCTGAAAGTGATATACAATATATCATAGAAAGTTCAGTTCAATAGATTAAAATGTAGATATACATCAGAGTAATAAATAGAATTGTCTAAGTTGAACACTCACCAATACAAAAAAAATAAATTAATAATTATAAATAAATAAAAGTAACAAATGGAATTTAGCCGGTTAATTGCATTACGAACTCTAGAAATGTAGAAAGTTTTGAGGGAAAAAGGAAGAATTGCTAGAAGCTTTTTGGTAGCAATAACATATGGACTATGAAGGATGATGCACTTGGTAAATATTAGTAATATTTCCATCCTAGTCCTTCCAGTTCTAAAAGAAGACGAATGTATAAGTATTACTCAATAATGATAAACGTCAGCATGCATCAGAGTAGTTAACAGAAATTAGCAATATTGAATTACAAATTCTAGTATTGGAAAAGAAAAAGGAAAAAGAAAACAAGAAAGATCAATTAGCAGGAAGCATACTGGCAACAATGTCCCGTGCACAATGGCAAGAAAAGAAAAAGTAAGAAAGGAGGAGGGTGGGGGGTGGATGAAGAGAGTTGTGGAGATAACCTGTTATCAAACTTAGAATATCGATGCAATTGACGAGCTGATCGCAAAGCATATCTAAAAGGTCTGTTCCCCAATCACTGGAGTAGTGTAAAGAAACATGGGCATCAGTTTTCAAAACAATGCTGTAACTAAAAATGCAACCAATTACAAATCAAATTATCATGACAACCTTTTAAAGTTAAGTTCATGAAATCCCATGGCAAGAATCATCTGCTGAGAAAAACTACGAGAATAAGCTTATTACTAAAAGCTGTATAATCATTTAATAATGCTAATCAAACAATAACAAGCAAGGAATACCGTATCAAGATGCAAGTCAACCATTAGACGTACTAATGGAGCAGTAATATGGTCCAAGTACGATATAGGACCTAGAAGAGCAGCTGCTTCAACTTTCTTGGCTATGTCTGGTTGGGAAAGAGCAACAAAGGACATGATTGTTCCCTGCAAACAAGACAGGAAATGACACAAGAGCAAGAAGGAAAGTTTTCAGACAGAATCCTGTATGAGAAGAGATATGAGACCTGTGAATGCCCAACAACATAAACTTTCCTGTCTGTTAACGAATTTATGTAGTCAATCATTTCTGCGAGATCATACAGAGCCAACTCTTCCCAACTCCAATTCCAAAATTTCTACAATAAGAATATACTAGAATCAAATACAGATAAACAGGAACTTAACATATGCAACTTTATGTTAACAGTACTTTTAAGATTGACATAATATACTTTTGAACCAGTAATCCAACAGACAACATAGTGGAGCCACTTGAGACAGAAAAGGCTTTACTAAACGGACACAAATAGCATATAACAAATGGTCTATTCTATTTAAGATACTATGCCATGTAACTGCTGAACTCCATAAAACCTCACTCTATTTGTTTGAACCTTTACGATCGACTGCATGATACTCTCTACCTCGATGCATTGAGCACATATGAGCAGCAGCATGTTTGCATCATTATTAAACTTCTAGATACATGAAATACCCACAACACACTGAAGAAACGTTTTCTATCAATATGTTCTCTTTTCATCTAATTAACACCCTACCCATCTTAGGCATTTTATAACACACTAATATATTAATACCTTCTCATGCTCCGATAACGATATATGCCCATGACTCCACCGTGTTCCACGCACATTTCCTATCCACACATCAAATCCGTTATCTGCAAGGATGAAGCCTAGAGATTGGTCCGCAGAATTCAAAAACCATGCATCGCCTGCCTGCATGTGCATCAACTTAGACAGTGAAAGGTTAGAAATAGCTAGTAGTACGAACCATGTCCACTAACTGTGAGCGTGATTCCAGTAAACAAAATAATTCAAATTTTACAGTCCATGTCTCAAGATGCCCAGCTATTAATGTCGATAGAGCTGAAAGCTCTTGTTTTCAAGGCGACCCAAGGCGCTCGCCTTAAAAATAGTCAAGGCGAGCAGGTTCAATAAGGCGCTCGCCTTCTTCGCTTTTTTGTTGTCATACCATTCTTTTTACTCGATGATCCTTCTTCGATCCTCAATTTTGCTTTAGTCCTCTTCAATTATAGCCCAAAAATTCTGTTCTTTCTCAGTCTTTGCTTCTTCTTCCTTCGTCAATTTCCAGTTCCACTTTGATCTTATGGAAGATGGTCGAGCGAATGAAATAGTTTCTCAAACCATTGAACAAAACCCATATGTGAACAGCCCCACCCCTCAATTTTCTACTCTCCATTGCAAGCCTTGGATGAGTTGGAGAAACGGAAGAATCAAGGAAGAATCGGAGAAGAAGAATGGAAGAAGAAGAAAACTCAGAGAGAATCGAAAATCCGCTTCAATCATCCTCCTAGCTTCAAATCTTTCTCTCTTTTTCCTTTTTTACATTTCCAACCCGGTCAAAGAAGCGTTAGTGCTAGACTCGCAAGCAATAAAATTGCCATCTGGTGGCAAAACTTCCAAATGTCCTGCACTGTTTTGAAGTTTTTTTCTTTTTCGTTTTGAGAAATTGTAGTTAAAGTATGATTTAATTTTTGTTTAATTTAAGTATAAATATTTTAACATCTTTCTATTTAACCACTATGTTTACTAAATTTTTTTAAAGCATATTTTATATTCTTTTAATTATTTAATATAATTTTATTTGCACAGTTCTACAAATATTTACCATACTTGTATTCTATTTTTTATACAAAATAACTATAAATAATATTTATTTATTATTTTATTAAGTGCGCCACACCCACTACGTCAATACATCCCCTACGATATTAAAAGAAAATCGGGCCGAACTTCTAACTGCCCGTTTGCTTCCATAGAACAATATTGTGGCAACATAGATCTAAGTGGTTATATTGCGTCGGATCACTAAGGTCGACTTTCGTCCGTGTTTGATGGGTGGATCTTCCAGTCAAGCTCCCTTCTGCTGGGTACTCGAGACCGCCTCACCCTAAACAAACACTGGTACAATCAACTTGGGGGTCGGAGGATTTACGATCACAAGCAACCGTGGAACCAACAAACACTTAATTACTTCTAAGAAAGGAATACAGCCAAAGAAGGGAGAAATTGAAGAGTCCCTTGGCTCTCCCACAACTTCAATGAAAATCCATAAAAGATCTCAAAGTTCACCAATCTCACCCTTCCCTAAATTCCTGTGGTTCCCCCTTTGCAGTTAGTGATTTCTCCCTCCTCCCCCCTTAAATACAGTTACAATACTTCAAAACTGTAAGAAGGCTCACCATTAAAAGTCCATGGAGGAGCAAAATTGGAGGGCCTTGTATTTCTTTCAAATCTCCATCGTATGAAGATACACGTTGAAGACCCAACAAAAAGCCATCCTTCGTTTGAATCTAAGAAATTTATGAGAAAATCACGTCCCTCAGTACTGCACAGCCATATAATTAAAGTATAGTATACCACTATAAGCACAATTCATTCATCAGCCCACTCTGCAACAATGGATAGCATTCATAAAAGAAAAAGAGTTATATAGTAGAAATGCGTAGAGCTCAGAATTGCTAATAAACACAAAGATCGATATAAATGGATCGGTTTGTCCAGAAACTCGACAGAGAAACAAATCAAACCATTCAATCACGGACAAGATAGAACTCTCGAACAAGAAGCATTGCAGCAAATTAGTTGACTAAATCCTTTCCAGTCACTCCACTCGGAACAGAGCGAACACTAATACTGTCTCATTTTACAAACAATTCCTAATAAGCAGCGGCGAGAACAGAGCATCACAGTACCTTATGCTCCTCGCAAGGATAGCCAGCAGGTTCGACGAGTTGAGAGCACAAGGTCTTCTGCTCCGACGAACCGCGAGGGAGAATCGAATGATCGGCGGAACGATCGTAAGAATCATCGGTGGCGTGGAGAGCGAAGTAGAGAAGAAACATCAAAGCAAGCAATGGCTTCGCCATCTCCGAAACAAAGATTGAGCTTCAAAGTTGAGTTCTGTCTCAATATTATTGAGTTATATCTCAAAATATTGAGTAATACATGTGTATTATAAATCATTACAAAGATCATTTTCTTTTCGACGTAAAATTATTAGACAGCGGGAGGGAAGAAAAGAGAAAAATTGGAAAATGGGATAAAGAATGACTACTAGAAAGCCACGCTGGTAGACAAGGGAAAGAGGTAAAAAAAATATAATAATAATAAATAGATAAAATGAATTCACGTGAATCATGTTAAACAATTCTATTTTCTCTTTTTCCTTTCCTATTTTACACTTCCAACCACGTGGCTATCTACTAATTATTAGCCACTTTTTTTTGCCCTTTTTTCTTTTCAATCTATTTCTCCCTCTCTTTTCTTTCTCCCACTTTCTCTCTCTCATTTTTATTCTCTATGCTCTCACCGTCTTTCTTTCTTCGTTCAATCCTCTCTCGAATGTCATTTCTCTCGTTCCTTTTGTAGCTCTCTCTCCTAGAGCATTAGGATAAGATTTCTCTTCTTCTTTTTTTAAATCAATTGGTGGATTGGTTCTTTTGATAATTGAAGAGTGGATCCACGCAAAACTGACACCGATAGATTCATCACTTAAAACTACCGACCGACGTCGATTTAGTCGATTTTAGTCAATTGGATCGATTTTTCAGCTTCGTTTGATCACCCCGACAACCTAAAGTGGGTTAAAGAAATGAATCCGTAAGACTACCTTGTGAAATTTCTATCTCATCCTGCACCATAGTATCTGGTCTTTCAAGGACCAATAGGAACTTGTGGGAAAACCAATGTCCTGATTGAAGGACTCTATTTCGATCACTAGTTTTGTAGAAATGAAAGAGGAATGAGTTTCTTCCTATATTTTCCACAACGAGTCTGACCAACAATCTCCGTGCAATTGCAATTGTGTTCTACAACACTGCTCCTTAGATTGGTCTCAATGCTAGGAGTTTGCCAATAAACCTGTTAGCCAGAGTGTCATCTAAACTTTTGCAGCATCTGCACCAATATCCACAATCGTGTCTTCTTCTTCAGTCGTTGGGTTTAGTTTCTTCCAATCCTCCAATAGAGAAAGATGTATTTTTATCTTCAATATTAAGAATTAGAGCAAATATGTGATAGTTTATTTGCTAGAGTTTTCATATTTTTAGGAACTATGCTCAGTAGTTAATGGGTAGTAATTAACTAAGCAGTAATATTTCAACATCCAACATCTATCCAACAAAAAATTCCAACATCTATCCCAAGTCTTTAAAGTTATGTTTACTTCAAATGAATGGAACGAATGAATAAGAATCAATTTTTTTTCATTCGCTTTGATGATGTTGAAAATGAAATGGTGGGACCCACACAATTTTTTCATTCTTATTCCTTAAAAGGAGTATTTTTTTTCTCTTTGTTGCGCCTCTGCTTAATAGCAAGAGGGACGAGTGCAAATGCACACTCTCACAAGTAATAATCTGGAAATATTCTAAGTTCGTCTCCATAGGGATTAGTTTTCTTTTAAAATTGATTTTGCAAATTGTTGGAATGAGCAATCAAGTTTGGGAATAAAAATAATTGATTGGTTGAAATGCACGTTTATAATTTAATAAAATAGAATTTTGAAACCAACCCTCATACTACTGACTAGTTTGAAGAGAAATGAGTTACACCTATCAGAATCTCACACTAAATTTACTCTCTAATTGCAAATTGGTTCAACTCCTATTTCATACCGCTTTTGGTTTGTTTAGAAGATTAGGCCAGTATTTAAAACATGTCTGTAAAATATTAGAAGAATCCTAAGTAATTAAAACTTCAACTTACGTTTAATGGGCAAGAGAGCCTATGTCTAGGATCTTGTTTAAGTTCTTACGTTTAATGGGCAACTTACGTTCAATAAGAAGTGGATTGAAATAAAATATCATATTAAATTTAAGAAGTAATTACAATAGCTAAATTAAAATCGAGAACCGAAATCTAAAGAAAATGATAACAACAAAAAGGAATTGCAATAAAAATAATTCAAGGAATGTTGAGCAAAATTAAAGACAAAACAAATTATAAAAACATAAATTCTAGAAAGGAAACAAGCTGGAATTTTTAAATGTCCCCACTTTGAAGCTCGATGGAACTTGGTATTTATAAGCTAAACGCTTTCGTTTTTACCAAAGAGATCCGAATTATAAAATTTTTGTCTCACTTTATCGTTATTTACTGAAAGGCTAGAAATATATCTTCTTTCGACAGAAAGAGAATGAACGTTAATTTGATCTTGATCCTTGTAGAGTGAAAAAGGGACTACACTGCATCCGCACGAACCTCCCGATAATATCCATAAATGACTTGTTTTTGGTAAGAGATGGATATTACTATATGTAAATTCGGGTGCATGGTACACATCGGTACCTTGCAAGTTGCTGGAAAAAATCTTTGGTATTTGGCTTAACAGCATTTGGTTGCACCGATCAAGGGATGGGTTGAGAATTCTTCTAACTGCCCGGTCAACAAAAGCCCTTATTTGTAGGTGGAGAATGCGCCAGGCACATTGCTGAAGTATCTGGAGTGTTTGCTGAAGTATCTGGAGTGTAGCTTTAAGATAGCCTATGTGTCATCTGCAGTAGGTGCATTGCTGTTTTTTCCTTCCTTTTTCCTATAAAACATATATATTTCTTCATAATTCCATCTATTTATCCAAAACCAAGTGTACAAGTCTTTCCTAAGAAATAGTCATATTTATATC
Source organism: Momordica charantia (assembly GCF_001995035.1). The sequence goes on along the minus strand of NW_019104540.1, from coordinate 1,047,589 downwards.
GGATTCAATGCATGAAACACACGTATTTAATTCCAGAAGACACTAAACATGCACAATTTGAAAACACTTTTTCCTAAAATTCAAGACTTATCACTCTTCTAAACCATCATCAATCTCATTTACATTTCTTATTACGTGGGCTCCCAAATTTATTGCAATTATATTTCTACTTTTACTTGTTCTCTTTCAAGTATTAACCAGACCTATCACTTTTTAATTTATTATTTCCTTTTCATTTATCTATTAATAATTTTTCTTCTAATAAAAATTTATACCACTTTTATTAATTAACATTATTTTATTATAAAATATTATAAACTTATATTTATTTTTTAATTTTTAATTTAATTTTGATATTATTAATTAATATCAATAAATTTTTTAAAATAGAACTCATTATTATTAAATATTATAATAATAAAATTTTATATTAAATGATGTTGATTCTAATAAAAAATTATTCCAGTGGATGTGATTTTATTTTAATTATTCATTATTTATTAATATTAAACAAATTGTTATCATAAAAAATATTTAGTATCTATAGTAATAAAATAAATTAAAATTTAGTTATTATTGTAATTAAAAAAATTAGCACAACAATATATTTGTAATAGTTAGAAAGAAGAAAGAGGTATACTAGTTGTTGATGGCGAATTTTGGTGAGGTTCACGTGTCCCCTAAAACGGTGCACTACCAAATAGCAAATGAGACTGCAATCAAAAAATTTGACACCGGTGTGGTATCTCATCTAATACACTTCGACAATCAAATTAGTAATTGAAGTAAAAGAATATAGTAGACAACTTAGGGATTTTTAGTGATAGAGGGTGAGTATCTGTCCTTCTCAATTGCAGGTCGCAATGGCTTGCGACATCCTTTCCATACGAACTCCAACGCCGGGACATGCCGCATGTTTAGGTTTCTCCCTCAATACTAAAATAGTTTTAGTAAACCACATAAAAGAATTTTGATTTCGATTCTACAAAATTTTTGATAAACAACGTCAAAAGAATAACATTCTTTCTGATTAATTTAATTTCGATTGATTTTGATTTATTCTTAGTATGATTTTGGTAAGTAAACATAGCCGAAGTTCAAACCTTTGATAAATTGAAGCCTGAAAAGATAGTTTAAAGAGAAAAACAACAAAGAAAAAGAGGCAGCAGACGAAGACCAATAAGTTTCGTTTATTTTAAATTTTCCATTGCTCCGTCGATTTGAATGGTTAGGGCTTTGTTTTTTGTGTGTTGAGGAGTTGAATGGTTTTTTTTTCCATCGATTCTGTTTTCATATGTGTAGATGAACGAATACATGAATGTTAATGCATCTATTAGGTATTTTTCCGTGGATTTCGTTGTCCGATTTTACTTTTTTTTCGTTCCATGTTATTTGTTGATTTTTCCTTTGTTATTGTTATGTTGAAATTGAGGTCTGTGAGATGTTACGTTGATAGTAGTTCAGTTGTGTGGTGGGAGGTTGAAGAAGAAGAAGGAACGTCACTCTTGTTAATTCTCTGTTATTTTTCTCGGGTTCGACCTCGAGCGAGGTTGAGCCCGAGGTATTTGAAGAGGCTCAACCTCGAGGAGCCCGAGGTATTCCGAAGAGTTTGAACCTCGAGGTGACTCTTCCTAATACCTCGAGCTCAACCTCTCCCGAGGTCGAACCCAAGAAAAATAACAGAGAGCACAAACTCTCGAGCAACTTTCAAATTTCAATCCTTGCTCAAGGTTTCTAAGCATCTGGAAAAGTCCTCGGTCTCAACCTCGGGCGAGACTGCACTCGAGAAATTTTTCAGAGGCCTACTAGAACCTCGAGCAAGGTTTGAAATTTCTTCCAAACATTGCTCGAGGTTGAGTGTCTTTCAATTACCTCGGGCTCAACCTCGCCCGAGGCCATTCCCGAGAATTTTGACAGAAATTTAACAGACCTTGAGCGAAAGAACAAATTTCTTCAACCTCGCTCGAGGTCCATCTCACTTCGCGCGAGTTTGTCCTTCTTCTTCAACCTCCCACCACAAATATTTTAAATAAACCTTACATCCACACACACAGACTAGAGACCTCAAAATTGACATAATAATATATTCAAGAATTAAGAACAAGGAAAACAAACAGTAATCAGTTTTCCTATTTTTCAAATTATGAAATACACAAGAAACAAACTTAAATCGATGCAATGTAATTCTTGTATTCGTTCATCCAAACACCGGAAAACAAAATCGATGGAAAAATAAAACATTAAACTCCTCAACAGCGATGGAAATCGAAGCCCTAGCATTCAAATCAATGGAAAAGAACAAAAATTAACAGAGAAGGAGATGGAACGAAAGCAATTTCAAACGGAGAAGATGATGGAACAGAAACGATTTTGAACAGAGAAGGAAAAGAGAAAGAGACGTCCGATAAATAGTTTGATTTTTTGAACAGAGGGGTAATAGTGCAATTTCATTTCTTTTTAAATTTAATTAATAAATATTAAACTGGGTCATCCAAGCACATTTTGAAAGATGAGGTCATTTAGCATTCCAAAAACTTATGAAGCTCATTTGAGTCAATTTCCCCTCTTCTCCAATGCTCGCCGTTCTGAATCTATCTTGGTTCCTTAAAATCTGGCCGCGTTCCCGACATCTTCATCCAAAATTCACTACTCTATTTTTAGATTATCAATGGTGATGTTCCTTTTGCTTCTCGAATCTATAAGGGCACTGTCAAAACTAAGGGATTCCCCTCCAAACTAAGCAATCTCAGCCACGTATAACTTTCACAAACTTGAGATGTCCAAAAGAAGTTACCCTGAGCTTCTTTCTCAAATCCCAGCTTGGAAAGCCCCGAAATGATTGAAGTCCATGAAACCACATTTGGGTCAGGCTTTGGATGAATATGTTGGGAAAGGTAGCCAGATTTTAGGGAATTAGGAACGGCAGGTACCTGAGATAAAGAGAGAGAGAGAGTAAAAGCGAAAAAATATGCCACCTCCAACTCAGGGATAAAGCTTTGGGAAATATTCCTCCAATTTTTGTTTTAAAGTCAGACTCAACCATCTCCGAACAAATCGGAAAAATTGGGGCAGATTCGGTGACTTCTACTTACCCCGGCCACATCTCGATCCCAAATGGACGGCGCGGTTTGCGGCGGAGAGAATGGGCGATTTCCCCGAGTTCCGGCGGCTGGACGAGAAGTCCCTAATAGAATACGTAAGGACAGTTCCTTGTCTGGGTTCGATGGTGGGCGACAATTTGGAGGTTAAAGAGGTCGGAGATGGCAACCCTAATTTCGTTTACATTGTTGTCGTCTCCTCTGGTTCCTTCGTCCTCAAGCAGGTCCCTCTCTGCAATTGTAAAAACTATAGACACTTGCATCAAGTGAAGAAATTTGGGTTACTTTCGTGAATACTCGATAGCTCATCTCTATTGTAAACCTTTGTAAACATTTACAAGGTCTTTTTCCGATGCTTTATGACTTTGAAGATTGTGGCCATTTTGGCTTATCAATCTTACCGGAATCCCATTTTTTGGACTGGAAAAACACCGTTCACATTCTATCATAATTTACATTGACCATCATTCACTTTACAAACTACTGGACTTCCCCAAGGATTTAAAGAATTTGATCATAGGATCATACACATCTTCCTTGGCTCTCACACTCAAAATGAAGTCTACATGACCATAATTCTCAAGGTAAACCAATTCTGGTACCGAATCCAACTCCTTGATGGTGTGCTGCAGATCTGTCCAATCTGACAACTCGTCATTGCCACCATACGCCATCCACAGCGGCAACGACTTTGGAATACGGCGGAGATCGAATGCAGGAGGCTTTGAACGACCATACACTCTCAGATTGTTTAACAATCCATAGTCATACCTGGAAAAAGTACCCTTGCGGATCACTGGAGAAAAAGAAAGCGGTTAAACCAGCCTGGCTTGAACAGTTTCCCGGGAGAATTTAGTGAAGTGGTCATATATTTCCAAAGATATTATTGGCATGCAATTTCTATGTAAAGAGGTTTTAGATTCAACTGGAAATCACAGCGGTGTGATTTTGGGGATACTTTCGGCTACAGTTCTGATGGCTGCAGTAGTAATATAAGTAGTAAATAGACTTTAGTTGAAGAGGAACTTTAGCATTAATGGGGAGCTTAGGTAATCGTTTTGAAGTGCAACAATGGAAGAGGAAAACTTGGCATTTTTCCTGTGAAAGAGGTTGTTGAAGAAAACTTGATGGGCTTTTTAGCATCTCTAGGAGGTTTCTTGGAAAAGTTTTGAAGAAGATCAATTTTCGAGTTCTTTTCTAGTGGGGATGTTTTCTTTGTAGTTTACCAAGGGTTGTTCTCATAATTTTACTATTTTCTTGATAAACGGGGTGATTTTTGTATGCTCCTAAAGGAGTTTTGGACTTGGTAACTTCTTAAAAGTTGGTTTCCTTTGCGAGAAAGGAAAGTCACTTGCTAGAATAAAAATGTATGACGCCCAAGTTACACAATTGGATGTTCAAGGATTTGTATTAGACTATGCATAAAATGCAGGTAAAGAATTTATAGATTCATCAGTCATAGTATAATAGAACATAAAGCTGAGAGAAGATCATGAGCGTACTCTGGAAAAGATGGTGTAGGTTTTTTGCAGATGTTGGATGTGGTTCGAATTCAAAAAAGAAGTCAAAACGTGAGCCATTGAGGTAACAGTTCTTCCCTGCAGCATTATAAGAATTCCTTGTTAGGAAATTCAAGTTTCTGAGTATTTGAATAGATTGAACATTCAAAATTGATACTTCCCTGTAAAGATAAAGCAATATTTCAGACCATCATTCCAATAACAACAATTCATTATCGATCCTCTTTTTCTAGTTCTACCCAATTTTCTTCTGAAAACAAGAAACATGACATTATAAATATATAAACGCCATCCATCTTCATGTTAGGGTCCGTTCGATTGTCACTAGGCACAGAATACTTTAAATTACCTGTGTAGCTAGAGTCTAGTGAAATGAGATCTTATCTTTAGGCAGGCTTCAGCAAGATATCGTGAAAACTATGATACAGACTTTGGTGGGAAATACATGGAGTAATCGACTTACAGTGCAGATACAGTAAGATTTTATCAGGCTGTATAATTTGTTGTCTTATTTTTGTTGGAACCTATTTGCTATGAACAACATTACATGAAGATTTATAGGCACGACAAAAAACTCCACCTAAACTACAGAATGTCTGCTCCCAACCACTTTCCCGCCAAGCACATGTCAGAGGAGAACATGGCTGATACCACAAGAGTATTGAAAACTCAGTATAATTTCTTATAGCTCTATGCCAATTGTCATGTGAATATATTTATTTATTTTCTCTCATCTATGTTCAACGCTGTATTTCCAAGACAAAAGAGTAACAGATTGATTTACAAGTCATAAAATGATAAAATTAAAAGGTTTCGCGGAGAACTTAGTACTCATGAGAGAACTTGGTACTTAATAATCCTCCTATCCAAAAAATAGGACTTAATAATGATCAATGCCAGAATATAAAGAGGAACATATACAGTTAATAATGATCAATGTAAGCGTGCATGGTTAATAATGATCAATGTCAACATGCATCAGAGTAATTGACAGAGATTAGCAACTTTTTTTTTTTTAATAATAAGGAGTCGGAGCTTTGCTCCCCTATAATCAGGGTTGACCCGGACCTGGAAGACATTAAGAATTTTTGGTATTATTGAGACTTTTAAATCAGTATGACTAAGAGATTCCACGCCCTTGCCAACTGGGATGGAGACAACAGAAATTAATAATATTGAATCACAAATTCTAAGATTGCAAAAGAGAGAAAAAAACAAAACAAGAAAGAACTAGAAGAAAGCATTCTGGCAACAATTTCCTATGCACAATGGCTTGGAAGGTAAAGAAAAAAAGTAAGAAGGGGTGGGGGAAAAGAAGCGAGTTGTGGAGATAACCTGTTATTGAACTTAGAATATTGTTGCAGTCAACGAGCTGATCACAAAGCATATCTAAAAGGTTTGTTCCCCAATCACTGAAGTAGTGTAAAGAAACATCGGCATCAGTTTTACAAACAACACTGAAGCTAAAAATGCAACCAATTACAAATCAAATTGGATAATGGAATGACAACCTTTTAAAGTTAAGCTGATGAAATCCCATTGTAAGAATCATCTGCCGAAAAAAAACTACAGAGAATAAGCTTATTACTAAAATCTGTACGATCATTTAACAATGCTAATCAAACAATAACAAGCAAGGAATACCGTATCAAGATGCAAGTCAACCATTAGACGTACTAATGGAGCAGTGATATGGTCCAAGTACGATATAGGACTAAGAAGAGCAGCTGCTTCAACTTTCTTGGCTATGTCTGGTTGGGTAAGAGCAACAAAAGATATGATTGTTCCCTGCAAACAAGACAGGAGATGACACAAGAGCAAGAAGGAAAATTTTCAGACGAAGAATCCTGTATGAGAAGAGATATGGGACCTGTGAATGCCCAACAACATAAACTTTCCTGTCTGTTAATGAATTTATGTAGTCAATCATTTCTGCGAGATCATACAGAGCCAAATCTTCCCAACTCCAATTCCAAAATTTCTACAATAAGAATATACTAGAATCAAACACCAATAAACAGAAACTTAACAAATGCAATTTATGTTAACATTACTTTTAAGATTGACATAAGATACTTATGAACCAGTAATCCAACAGACAACATAGTGGAGAGACTTGAGGCAGAAAAGGCTTTAGTAAACGGACACAAATAGCATGTAACGAATGGTCTATTTAAGATAAACTGTCATGTAACGGCTTAACTCCATAAAACCTCACCTCTATTTGTTTGAACCTTTACGATCAACTGCATGATACTCTCTACCTCAATGCATTGAGCATATATGAGCAGCAGCATATTTGCATCATTATTAAATTTTCTAGATACATGCAATGCACCCACAACACACTGGAGAAACCCTTTCTATTAATATGTTCGCTTTTCATCTAATTAACACCCTATCCATCTTAGGCATTTTATAATAAACTAATCTATTAATACCTTATCATGCTCCGATAGCGATATATGCCCATGACTCCACCGTGTTCCACGCACATTTCCTATCCACACATCAAATCCATTTTCAGCAAGGATGAAGCCTAAAGATTGTTCCGCAGAATTCAAAAACCATGCATCGCCTGCCTGCATTTGCACCAACTTAGACAATGAAAGGTTTGAAATAGCTAGTAGTAGGAACCACGTCCCTCAACTATGAGCATGATTCCAGTCCACGAAATAATTCAAATTTTACAATTCATGTTTCAAGATCCAGCTATTGATGTCATGGACCCAAGAAAATTTTAAGGATAGTTAGATTTGTCAGATTGTTTCAGATGGGTAGCAAAAATTTGAAAAGAATCTCACTTGGAAGGAGAAGAAAATAGAAGGCTTGATTAAAGGAACAACATAAACATATAAACAGACATATACACAGTGTGCGTGATTGTTGAAAATTAAACATGTACATCCCTAAGTACATGATACATTAACATGAACTAGTAATTAATTTTATGTTCATGAATTTAGTTTTTTAAGATGAATTAATCATATGTTCGTGTATGTATAGGTTCATAAGATGAGAATTTATGGATCTAGATTCTTCCATGGAGTCCTATAAATAGGATGATGTTTTGATGTATTTCAAACAAGTGTATGGAGAAGAAAACAAGAGAGATTGGTAAACCAATTGTGTATTTTGTGAGAAATTTCAATACAAGTAAAGTTGTTTATTCTCAGTCAAGTCTTGTTAATTCTAAATTTGTGAGTGTTCATCACATGCTTCCAGCAGTGATGGATTGCATAATAATTACCAGCAGTGATGGATTGCATAATAGTTAAACCGGCTAGGTAGTTGATAGAGCTGAAAGCTCTAATTACTTCTATTTAGGAAAGGAAAAATGGGAGAAATTCAAAGAGTCCCTTAGCTCTCCCACAACTTTAATGAAAATCCATAAAGAACTCAAAGCTCACCAGTCTCACCCTTCCCTACATTCCTCTGATTCCCCCTTTGCAATTAGTTATTTCTCCCTCCTCTCTTCAATATTTTACTAACCACTTCCGCAATTATTTCAGCATCAGCCAGACTTTGAGCTAATCAAGAATTCGTTAAGATTAACTCATATTTAGCGCATTGTCAGCACAGCAATTATACTCCAAATTATAATCTCCTTTAAATAACATTCGCTTGCAAACTTGAGGTCTTCAATTTTTGAAGTGACAATGACCGGACTGTAGTAGTCAAGAAGGTTAGTACTGACCTAATACAGAACCCTCACATAACTTTTTCCGGGAAAATAATCATTTTACTGCAATATCAAGAGATTGGTGCAGTTGAAATTACAATGAAAATAGATACAAAAAAAAGCCTCAATAGTATAACAAATATCAGATGTCGTCAATCCTTTTGTTAAAAACAGGAGTTTGATATTGCTAATGAGAAATTAAAAATAAAATAAAGAATGCAAAACTCAGGAAACCTTGTCGAGTTTCTAGCTACTGCTGATAAAACAAAGAGTAAATTGATTAGACAAATACAGTTACAATATTTTAAAACTGTAAGAAGGCTCACCATGAGAAGTCCATGGAGGAGCAAAATTGGAGGGCCTTTTATTTTTTTCAAATCTCCATCGTATGAAGATACACGTTGAAGACCCAACAAAAAGCCATCCTTCGTTTGAATCTAAGAAATTTATGAGAAAATCATGTCCGTCAGCACTGCACAACCATATAAAGAGTGCTCAAGTATACCAAATGCGTCGAGCTCAGAATTGCTAATAAACACAATGAACACAAAGATCGATATAAATGAATCAGTTTGTCCAGACTCGACAGATAAACAAATCAAATCATTCAATCACGGACAAGAAATAACTCTCGAACACGAAGCATTGCAGCAAATTAGTTGACTAAATCCTTTCCAGTTACTCCACTACGAACAGAGCGATCACTAATACTGTCTCATTTCACAAACAATTCCTAATAATCAGCAGCGAGAACAGAGAATCACAGTACCTTATGCTCCTCGCAAGGATAGCCAGCAGGTTCGACGAGTTGAGAGCACAAGGTCCTCTGCTCCGACGAAGCGCGATGGAGAATCGAATGCTCGGTGGAACGATCGGAAGAATCATCGGTGGCGTGAAGAGCGAAGTAGAGAAGAAACATCAGAGCAAGCAATGGCTTCGCCATCTCCGAAACAAAGATTGAGCTTCAAGTGACAGCGAGCCAAATTGGTAAGCACACAATGACCGTACATTATTGAAGGGGGAGCCGAGAAGATGCTCTTCAACCAATCGAATCGTTTCGTGGATATGCGTACGCGCCCACTCGCTATGGAAAGCGCGTGGAACCTTTCAGTTATTTATTTCAAAATTATGATTTTTTTTTCTTCAACCGCTTATGAAATCTAGATATTTTTAGAGTTAACGTCTACCAATAATAAACTAAATTTATTGTCAAACTTAGCCATTTGAGATAATTTCCCATTTTTATCACCACCACCTTCATCTTGTGGGTTTAAGAAACCAAAAAATTTATTGTTAATATTAATTGGGGGAGGGAATAGCAACAAGAATTTAGAACACGATATCTCTGATCTGACTGAACTCAAAATTTTAAGTGAATAGGCTATAATATATTTACCGACATAAACTCAACTAGTCGAGATAGCATTTACCTCTTTAAAAATCCAGTTCGAATTCCCTACTCATGTTAAAGTAAAAATAAAAAGTTATAATAAATTTAATCCCAATTACAATCGAATTTTTTTATACCATATACTTCTTCTTTTTTGACAAAGAGATACCATATACTTTGTAGTTATATTTTTAAAAATACAAAATTATATCATTTCAAAAAATAAAGACTTATGCCTCCAATCAAAAATAGAAATTGAAAACATACTTTTTCATAATTTTGCATGCATAGGTCATTTTAGTTGCACTTAACTAAGGCACACTATTATAAAGGAATGAAAAAGTACTAATTAATGGGTCTAGAAAAGCAACTTTTCATTTTATTTTTTCTGTTTTTTGTTTGCTTAATTTATACAGAATTGTAGGTGTTTGAGTGGGTAGCAATCTAATGGGTGCTAAAAACTCCCGGCAATTGCCTTCTAGTGAATGCTAAATAAAATCTCCCATCCATTATTTTTTTTCTTTCTTATTTCATACAATTGAGGTATTTTAATTAATTTACAAGTAACTTCACTTGCCTAATCTAGAAAACTACTCTTTCAAAGTGTTTCTTACAAATTAAGGTATGTTTATGACAAATTAAAAAAAAAATTATTCTTCAAAAGAGGGACAATGTAAATTTAAACAATTTGTTTTAATGACTATTTGTGAAGGGTTAAAACAATTACAATGGGAGAGATCCGGCTGATTCATTTGGAATCAGACTCCCTACAAGTGATTGATCTCATGAACTAAAAATAAGACATTCATGATTCACCATACCAATTTGCACCCGTGTAATGATTTTCTACATTCTAAAAAAATTTGTCACATTCATTTATCGGGTGACCCATCAGAACACCAATGAGAGCAGAATTCCTCTAATCGTTCACACTTTATTGAGATCCAACATCTTCCGATAGACCCATCAATGTTGATCTTTTACCCCTCTTCGAAGTGGTTTTGTGATATCAAAATTTATACAGATTCGACGAGTTTCTCCCAACATAAATTGTCTATAGTACATTCAAAGTCTTTGAAAGATCTCACCGTGTTTCATAACCTCACAGTAATACGCTTGTTTCGACACCCGAAAAAGAGGTTAAAGAAATGAGTCCATAAAACTACCTTGTTGAATTTCATCTCATCCAGCTACACCATAGTAACTGGTTTTTCAAGGACCAATACGAACTTATCGAGAAACCAAGGTCCTGATCTAAGAACTCTATTTCGATCACTAGGTTTATTGAAATGAAAGAGGAATAGGTTTCTTCCTACGTTTCCACAATAACTAAGTTCTACGATCTCCATGAGATTATCCATTGTCTTTTGCATCACTACTCCTAAGATTGGCTTCGATACTGGGAGCAATATTTTAAATATTGATGTCTTTTCATAAAAATGTTGAGGTATCAATCTCATATAAGAGAAGAATATTGTTATTTTTTCGACTCAATTGCTTCATTTTTTTATTTTTTTTGGTTAAAAGTAGAGAGTCCCTTGTTTCAAAGAGAGGAGGACGGGTTATTCACATTTCATTTGATGGTCAGAGGCAAATTGAAAGCTAAGCAGTGGTAATTCTAAGGATTCCCGAGGGGAAAAATAGAGATGTCTCCTACGTTACCCGTAATATGTGGAAGTATCGACGTAATTTCATAGAGTCATTCGGTCTAAATGCTGCATGAAAAAAGACACCTCCTAAAAGATAAAAGTTAAATAGGGATACCTCTATAATCTACTCCTACCCTTCATAAATCTCGATACATTAATAAGCAAGGTTCGAATCCTTATATCCCGTATTGTATTCTAGAAAAATCATAACTCATAACTCATGATATGATTATACTAACAAAAGCTCATATGTAGCTAACAATTCATGTAGAATTCATCTAGCTACCCACAAAAAGAATTCCAATATCTATCCTAATTCCTAACCCGAGGATAAATTGAAAACCTGAAAAGAAAGTTTGAAGCAGACAAGAACACAGAGAAAAAGAGGCATCAGACGGAGACGACGGTCGAGAAGGACACAGTACGGTCATATTTGAACATTAGAAAGAAGATATTTTCTTCGATAAAAAGCAGATATTTTTCAATACACCACTTTCCGAAAAAGAAAAATTCTTTTTCGCAGTCGCAATTGACTAATTGAGTGTCTTAGCGCTCATTTTCAAGTCAATATTCCTTCAATTTATGTTTTAAAGTCGACTCCACCATCTCGGAACAAATCGAAACAAATTGGGGCAGATTCGGTGTACCACTACTCCGGCGGAGAGAATGGGCGATTTCTCCGAGTTCCGGCGGCTGGACGAGAAGTCCCTTGTAGAATACGTAAGGACAGTTCCTTGTCTGGGTTCGATGGTGGGGGACAATTTGGAGGTTAAAGAGGTCGGAGATGGCAACCTTAATTTCGTTTACATTGTCGTCGGCTCCTCTGGTTCCTTCGTCCTCAAGCAGGTCCCATCTTCTGTCCATGTTCTGTCCATGTTGTAACGATTGCGGCTCTTTTGACTCATCGATCTTAATCGAATTAGACCGGATTTTACCATTCTGTAGGCTCTTCCATACGTTCGGACGAGGGGAGAATCGTGGAAGATGACGAGGGAGAGGATCTATTTCGAGGCGTCGTCGCTGAAGGAGCATGGGCGGTGGTGCGGTGAGCATGTGCCACAAGTGTACCACTTCGACCGCACCATGTCGGTCATAGCCATGCGCTACTTGGAACCGCCGCACATGGTCCTCAGAAAAGGCCTAATCGCCGCTGTTGAGTACCCTCTTCTTGCACACCACATGTCTGATTATATGTCCAGGACACTCTTTTTCAACTCAATTCTCTACCACTCCACCACCCACCATAAACTTGGTGGTAAGTTCACTACTCATGCCATTTCTTTACTTTCTGTTTACCAACATCTTTCATCTTTTGTCTATTTCTATGATTTTAATCTCTTGAAATTTGGAGGGTTAAATACTATTTTGATCGTTTTACTTTTTAAAACGTCCATTTTGTCTATTGTATTTTCAATCTTTGTTTATTTAGTCTTTTGTACCTTAAAAACGTCTGCTTTGGTCGTACTATTAAAAAGTAACTTTTCATTTTCATTCTATCTTATTTATTTTCGTCACAATTTTAGCATGAATTTGTATTAAATAATTTTCATTAGATATAAATTTTATAAATAGGGACCATAATATTCACCTTTTAAAATTCAGACACTAACAGTGTCATTTTGAAAGTAGATGAACAAAAATTGAAACATTTTGAAAATATAACGAACAAAATGAACTAAAAATAGAAGTACTAAAATAGTATTTTAATATATATTTTTCTTTTAAGTTCCTGGATTGAAATGACAAAATTGTTAGTTTTTTAAAAGTTTAAAAGCTAAAATAGACATTTTTATAGTTTAGAGATCAAACTAAAACTAGAACTTAAAAGTGGAGGGAACAAAATGTAACCTGCATGCATACTGAAATTTGAGGTGGCTAACTTTGTTACTTGACAATCAAATTTAATTTTCAATTTTTGTTACATGGTCGTGTAGGTAATGATTGAGATTAAATCACGTTTTTAAAGTTGATGGTATTGTTTTCATTCAAGAGCATTGAGTTGATCAATGTGTGCTTTTTTTCTGCATCAAAGTGAATAGGCTAAGGCTTCTTCTATGTAGTTCTTGTAAGATGGATCTTTGTGTTTCTGAATCCTTAGTCGATATTAACAATGATAACACACTCTTTTCCTTGCACTCTTTCGATACAGTTGCTGAATATTGTGGGAATGTGGAGATGTGTAGGCTCACCGAGCAGGTTGTGTTTTCAGACCCTTATCGAGAGTCTCCGTTTAACCGCTGGACTTCCCCTTATCTCGACGACGAGGCCGAGTCCATCCGTCGAGATAATGCCTTAAAACTCGAAGTTGCAGAGTTGAAATCAAAGTATAACCGTACCTTGCTATATATCTTAAGTTTCTAGTGGCTAAAATTTCGAAAGAAAGTGACAGAGATTCACATTGAGTTCATGGTTACTTTTCAATGCATAGGTTTATTGAACAAGCTCAGTCTCTCATACATGGAGATCTTCATACCGGTTCCATCATGGTCACTCCCGAATCAACTCAAGTTATCGATTCGGAATTCGCGTTCTACGGGCCGATGGGATATGATATTGGAGCCTTCTTGGGAAACTTGATCTTGGCTTTCTTTGCACAGGATGGACATGCTGATGAACATAACAATCGAAAAGTAGGTTCGAGTTTCGTTTCTTCACTTAGGTTCATGCATTTTTGTATGATTTTCAGCGAGCTCCGAATCGCTGAAAACTCTTCCTTATGCCAGGCGTACAAGGAGTGGATATTGAAAACAATTGAAGAGAGTTGGAACCTTTCCCAAAAGAAATTCATTGCACTGTGGGATGAGCACAAGGATGGGCCTGGTGAGGCATATCTACCTACAATATACAACAATCACGAGCTTTGGCATCTCGCACAAAACAAGTATATGACCGAGTTGTTCCACGACTCACTCGGGTTCGGAGCTGCAAAGATGATCAGGTATATATCGCCGTCGTTGTTGTCGTGTCATCTTCGTCTTTAATGATCTATAGATAGTTTTTAACACAAATTAGTAAGGTAAGAATGAAAACAGAGATGTGTTTGTCAATTACCTTAATGTCTCTTGTTACATCTTTCAAATGGTAGGAGAATTTTTGGTGTTGCACATGTTGAGGATTTCGAGTCGATCAGCGACCCGAGCAAGAGGGCAGCGTGCGAGCGACGAGCTCTTGAACTAGCGAAGTTTCTTCTCAAGGAACGACGAGAACTTGTTTCTATCATCGAAGTCATTTCGGCAATCGGCCAAATCGAGTAATAAACCAAGTTCAGGGGACTACCATTCTCAGTTTTGGTGTTGAGGGCAACATCATTTAGTGAGATGCTGTATCTACTTTTGTAATATCAGTCACAAAACATCCAATAATTTCAGGCTTTCTTTTCTTTATAGACTTGTGCATGTATAACAAAATGAATAAACAATGATAATAGTGTCATTATTTATATCCAAAATCAATGTCAATCATACAAACTTTAACTTTAAAAAATTAAAAATTAAAATTTAATTTAAATTCTATTTTAATCTGACTTTTAAGTTTGTTTATTTTGGTTCGTGAAAATAAACAATCATTTTGGTTTTAGTTATATTATTTTTCATCTAATATCCACTCGTCAACGCTCGCTGTGATTTACTTGATCTGTTCTGAGATGATGTTCATAGTAACATGCTATAGATCAACTTCAATAACTAAAATAGAACTAAGCGTGAAATTTAAATCTTAAATAAAATATTTGATTTAAAGCAAATTGCGGGATCTATATAGGGTGTTCAATGAACCCGACGAACCCAACACAATCCATAAGGGTTGGGTTGGGTTGAATCTAACATTGGGTTGGGTTGGGTTGGAAAAATCCCAACCCGACCGGGTTGGCTCGGGTCTCAAATTGACTCTTTCGACCCAATCCGAGATTAAAAGTTTTTTTTTCATTTCATTAAATCTAAACCGTTGATTTTAGGTTTCAATTCAATCATCTTCCTTTTGAATCTTTGATTCTCTCTCTTTTCTAACATTTTCAATTTCATCTTCCTCTCCCCCATCTCCTTCTATAATAAGGTGTAAGCTTTTAATATTGTTGAATTATGACTTATACGCTGGTTTCAATTTTGGATTTGGACTTTAAATAAACTTTGGATAATGTAAAATTTTAAAATTTGTATTAAATTAGGACTTACATGTTGATTTCAATTAGGATTTGAATTGATGCTTAAATTAAGATTTTGATTTTTCTATATTTTTTTTTGTCCATGTTATAAACAAAACAAAAGTAAATTAATTGATCAATTAAAAAAAAAAAAGAACCCGGCAACCCAACCCGAATTTATTGGGTTGGGTTGGCCATCGTTTTACAACCCGACGGTTCCCACAAATTCCCAACCCGAAAATTCGGGTTGGTCCCAAAAATACCCCCAATCTGACCAACCCAGCCCGTGAACACCTTTGGCTGTATTCATAAACTATAATGACTGTTAGTATTGTGGTGCAATTTCCATTGCTTTAAAATCTCCATTGATTAAATTCTATAAAATTTCTACGAATTTAGAAATGTACTAAAAATTTTAAAATGAATGATTTGCTTTTTCTAAGTCATGCTTGATAACTAATAACTATTTTGTTTAAGTTTAATGTTTTTAAAAGTAATGTTTGTTTTCAATTCCCTTAATATATGGTTTTTTTTTCTAGTTCATGAAACAAATTAAATCGAGTCTCCTGGGTGAAAGTCAGATATCCTAACCACTGGACGACAACGGATTTTAATATATGGTTTTCATATCACTAAAAACTATTTGAACTATTAGCTAAATTTCAAAAAAAATAAATAAAATTTAAATAACTATATTTGAAAATACTTTTAAAAATATATATATATAATAAACATAAAAATACATGGGTGAAAACAATGTCTAAGAACTTAATTTTTAAAAACAAAAAAACTCAAATAGTTATGGACTTAAATGGTCTATTTTTATTAGGAGTAATTAGTACATTTTTATCCTATGTAATACAACAAGTGGGGTGGATGATTTAAATTCATGATCTCCTAACGAAAGTTATGTGGCAATTAAACTAAGTTCATGTTAGCCTTATGTATGTTAATCACAAGGGTAGATATTGAATAATCATAATCCTATGTCAATTTGAGGATGACTAGATTTGAAGGTTAGATCCATCCACCCCATCTTTATTGGACTTAAAAACAAAAACAAAATTATGATCTATCATTGTAATTTTTTTTTTTACACTATTTATTAAGTTTGGTTAAACATAGTTCAATAATCACTCTCCTATTTGTAGGCTTGTAAAATTGCACGAGACCCAATAAATAAATAAATTACTATTCAACTTAAAAATTTAAGTTGATGGGTAAAGTAAATTTAATTTAGATATTTCAATATGTAAGTTTTATTTTGTTTTTTTAGTACAGCGTGTTCCTTTAAATATTGTTGTTAAAAATATATAAATCTTATCAGAATATAATATTAACCGTCAAAGCGAGTATAGTAGTTGACATATATTTCTAACCAACATGTTAAACATGAGTTCGATCTCTCACCCCCACTTGTTATAATTTAAAAAAAAAAGAAGGTATAACATGGACCAAACAAACACAACTTCGAAATATTAATATTGTTGTTTTAAAAGAAAAAAAAAACTTCGAAATATTGAAAAGTTGGGAAGACGTGCAAAAAAGATTTAATTAATTTGTATTAATTATTGGGGCGTACTCCGCCTTGTAATCCGCCCAAAGCTCGCCGGCCGTCGCCGCCATCAACTCCACGAAGTAATCCTCTCTGTAACCGTTCCTCATCTTCCGGTTAATCTCCGCCACGAACCCGCTCCCCAGCCCTTCCAAATACTCTAGAAACCTCGCCGTCACGCCGCCGCCCTCGTCCCACCGCTCGCCTTCCCCCGCCCCCGGCCACTCCCCGGAGACAAACCCAGATTTCAGCCTCACGAATTCCGCCACCCCATCGATCAGCCCGCCGGGCGCCTCGGAGTTCCCGCTCCACTGCCACACGTGCGCCACTTCAGGGTATATAATTCCGCTGATCTCGTTCTTCAGGTCGCCGGAAAATTCTGCAATGTGTTTTGCGGCGATGCAAATGTCGCCGCCGAAAGTGTAGGAAACGCCGTCGTATTCGGCGTCGATGAAGAGGCGGATGCTCTGCACGCTCTTCCTGTCGTCGGTGTCAGTTTCCTGTTGGAAGATTTTCCATACGAAATCGGTGGCTGATTTCAGAGTCTGCTCTGCATAGGAAGTTCCGATTTCGAGGTCGAAACGGACGCCGCCGGCGGTGTTTCCGGCGTTGTTGGTGACGGAGAACTCGACGGAGTTTATGGCCTGCACGGAAGCTAGAGTTATGAGGAAAGCGAGAAAAATCTCGGGGGAAGCCATGGAATTAAGCTTATGAGTTTTGATTTCCTTTTTTCTATTTTTCTTGCGGGGAAGAACATGCTGTTTATACGGGAATGGTCGATTTTTTTAAAAAAATTAGATTAAATTATAGGCTAAATATGATTTCGTCTCTATTATTTTAAAAAATTTAGTCTAGTTTCTTACCTTTTATTTTTTATTTTTATTATACTACTTTCTTTCATTAATTTAATGTAAAAGGTCGTTGATATTAAACTTATACAACATGATAGATGGAAAAGATTCACAATTTTAGAAAAGAAATTAAATTCTTGTTAAAGACTTAAAAGATAGATTTAAATCCTTCTTAAGGCTAAAGCTTACCTTTTATTATTTCTTCTTATAAATTTGTGTAACATATTATATAGTATATACCATGTAAGTTTAGTATTAATCACATTTTACATCTACTAATCGAAAAAGAATATAATTAGATTTGGAAAAATACTAAAATATAATGGTTAAATTGAAACTTTTTTTAATAATGATTTTTCTTCTATTTCTCTGTTTTTAAAAATTATATTTAATTCCTCATAATATTTTTTAGTATGTTTTTCACGTTATTAACAATATAATATTTAGATTTTTAACAAAATCTCAAGGCTTAGATTGTAAAAATATTTTCTATTTCGTTATTCTAAGGTGAGAACAAAATGGCTGTGAAGCTCATAAAATTTTACAGTAGTAACTAAATTAACTTTTATCACATTTAAATTTTCTATTGATAAGTCAATATTAAAAGCAGTTGTTAGTGGCTAAAACGAGCATAGCTTAACGGTAATTGACATATACCTCAAACCAAAAATATTAATCATATTTATTTCAAATCTTTCATTTCCGTCGAGATAAGTAATTTAAAATCATTGTTTCAATTTGGGACATGGACGACCTGACCTCTGACATGAATAACTGCCTGTCGGATCCCCTATCTATAAATAGAGGGCATCATCTCCAGTGAAAAGTATCGAATTCTATCTTGAACTTCATATTGAAGTTTGGACTACTTACTAACTTGAGCGTCGGAGAGTTTGCACTCTTGTACAGGTCATCTCTGTCGAGGTGAATCACCTCTCCCAAGTAGCCGACCTTGACCAGGTCAGGACCTCGATCAGTTTTTCATACAAACATAGTTCAACTAGACATTTATATCCGACTAAGAGATCGTAAGTTCGAATATTCATCTCTACATCTTGTACTAAGAAAATATCTCTTGAGGTGTTGCAGTGGCAAGTTATTTCTTACCATTTTCAAAAACAACATTGTTTTAATTCTTATATTTTCAGTTAAAATTTAGTGAACGAATTTAATTTTCATCAAATATTTAAAGGTAGTAAAAATGATTCTCTTGTCAAATGTTGAAATTTCTACTTCATATTTTGCAATGATACAATACTAGTAATATAATAGAATTCATTTGGAAATGAGATAATTACCGACTCGATTTCCAAATACATTTCTAAATTCTAATTAACTCCTACTTGTTTACTTTTTATCTACTTCTCTTTTCAAATTTGAATTTACACATTTTTCAAACACATTTTCAAATCAATCATCCATCCAACTTTCCAATCAAATTTACACAATTTTCAAACACCTCAACCTCGTGATTGTGTCATTCATCCAAATTATTTATCAATGTGATCCATATGTGCTTCATTTTCTACTCATTTGAGTAACTACCTTCAAAACTTTCAGTCTAGGATGATTTGGGAGATCAACTATTGTAATTTATATCAAAGTTATCAAGATAGTGAACTAGATCCTCTGTGATCAGTTTTTTGGTATTAATTAAGTTACCTATTCTACTTCATGTTTCACCACTATTTGAATATAATAATATTTTATTTTTTAAAAATTCTAAGATTATTTCAATCTTTATATATTTCAATATTTCAGATATATTGTTCAATTGTGTAAGTAAGGACTAAATTGGATTAGAAATTATCAATAAAGCAAATTCCAAATCTTATTAGTTATACTTTATACAACATTAAAATTCGAATGTTTCATTGAACAGACTAAGATTAAAATCATCAAAGTTATGAGAAATTATAGATTGTATTGGCATATTAAGAAGAGGATGAAAATAAAATAACTTTAAAAGAAGAAGAGGAAAAAAAAAGATATGTCGACATGTCGACGATGTGGGGAGAAAATCGACTTTTTCCCCCCATGTCGATGTCGACATGCTCGACATGTCGACATTTTGAACCCTAACCGTAAAAGACATCTCATATCTAATTTTTAATTAAAAAAATTTAGGAAAACTTAACTGGAAAGCTACAATAATTTGTTTGTTTTACTTTTATTAAACACGAGCGAATCTAGGTTAAAATACTATTTTTGTCCATATACTTTCAGTCTTGATTAATTTTAGTTTTTGGACTTTCAAATTATTCATTTTGGTCTCTATACTTTAAACTTTGACTCATTTTAACCCCTGAATTTTTAAAATGTTCATTTTGGTCCCCATAGTTTTAAAATATTCATTTTGGTCCCTATGCTTTTAAAAAATGATTATTCTAGTCTCTATTTACAAAATTTTAACACAAATTTTACAACGAAAACATTGTTACATTCTAAGAAATATATTGAGTGTAGTGTCGTGTTAAAATTGTGATATAAAAAATGATATTAACAATAAAACTAAGGGACCAAAATGGTCGCTATTTAATATTTTGAAAATACACTGAAATTAAAATGAACCAAAATTGAGAATACAATTATTAAAATGAACCTTTTAAAAATACAGAAACTAAACTAAAATAAAAGAAAGTATAAATATTAAAATAACGTAAAATTTAAATGTATATATTGTTTAGGTATCGGTTGGTTTTGGGAATTTGGTGCTACATGTTGGAGAAACTTGGAGTGGTTGACTTTTTGTGAATAAATCAGTTTCAATATTTTATAAATAAAAGAAAAGTTCCACATTGGTTGTATATTTCAAAATATTTTTAAAAGATTTTATATTGGTTACATATAGAAATTTAAATTTGACTTTTTCAAAAAGAATAAAAATAATGACAATTAAAAAAAAATTATAGCATTGCAATTAGACATCAATTTTAGATGGCGCAAAAAATAATAGACATGACTAGTTTTTTAAAATATTGAATTCCAATTTTTATGGATTGTTTTTTTTTTATTAATTAGACATGAGAAAATGATAATAATAATGCTAAATGTTAAAAGAGATTTTTGAAAATTTAGAGATATTAAAATATATATATATATATTTCAAATTCTTAAGTATCATATAATTAGGAAAATTCAAGGATGAAAATATGACCTCAAACATATTTTTATGTATTATTTATATTAATTATATCAAGGTGTGAATAATTGAGATTTAAAAAATAATAACAATGTCCTTATATCTTTAGTTAATAGTTAAAAGTAGTTAAAACAATGATAATCCATTTAAAAATTAAAAATTAATTATTCTATTAATTAAATATGTATGGTGATGGTTTTAAAAAAATTATGTGCATTGTATATTGACATGGACCCAAGTTCGAATGTGAGAAGTGATAATCATCTCTTTTAGATTTTTAATCTCTAACTTTAGAATGGTCGTTCATTAGTGACAAAGAAACGAATTCCATCTATCACGAAACAACGTATATATGCTTGAATCCAAACATCTTTTGCAACAACGTATTACGTTTTGATTAGAATTTCAATAATAAAATTAAATTCTAAATAGATAAAGAATTTTACATCATTGAAAAAATCTATGGGTGTGCCTATCTTATTTTATTTTCTAAAAGTGAAATGGAATGAGGGGAAAGGACAATGAAGAAAAGCCAAGGAAATAGGACAAAATAGACAATTCCAAGGACTAAAATTCAAAAGCAAATTGAATATTAAGGTTTTTTTTCCATCTTCCCAGCTGGTTGGCACCTTCTAACACCAAAACCTCTTGAACATTTCTTTATTGGTGTTAAATGACAAAGATAATCTTGTTAATTTTGTTCATGCAAATCGCAAATCTTTCAAACAATTATGATTTTATTAGCTTTTCTTGGTAATCCCTCTTGAAATTTGGATTTAGTTGAATTAAGTTCAAATTGACACGCTTTTCTTTACAATTACTCTTAAAATTTGAATTAATTTAGACATAATTATGAGATAGTAATATTATCATTTGATTGGTTTAAGTTGACAGCAGTAAGATAATTTTAAGCTCACACATTATTTTAAATGGAATTACTAAATTGATTTTATAACAATTTTCTTTTAGAAACGGCATCAAAGATGACTTGGAATTTTGAAATTATGTACTCACATTAATAATTTTTCGCCGTCCCACTTTATTTATCGATTTAAAAAACTAGAATAAGTTTTGACAACTTCCTATTTAGAGAGTGGAGCTCACACGTAGGAAAATAAATTGTATTTTTTTTTTGACGTTTATCTTTCCTTTTTTATAGTTCAACTTTAGTCTTTAACGTGTATCTTTCATTATATAGTTATAATTTTAATTTAAATGTTATTATATATAATAGTTAAAAATTGAGGATGACAYGAGATTGTTGGAAATTTATTCTTCCTTCCATCCTAAAAATTTGAAAATTGACCATTTCTTTCTTTTATTTTCTTTTTTTTTTCCTTCATCTCCAATCATAATACTATTTTTGTATGTTCAAGGTGCGACTTAGGACTTGACTACATCAAATTTTTACATTTTTCAATTTAAAATTGTAGAGAACAAAAGGAAAAAAAAGACATGATTTACCAAAACAATTATATTTAAAAAAAAACGAGAAACGGAAACATTATCCAACCGACCTTTAAAAATTTTTATTAAAGAAAACAAAAATTAATTGATTAAGATATATATTTTCGATTAAAAATTATAAATTCAAATTCTCGTCTTGATTGGACCACATGTTATTGTATTTRAGAGGGGGAAAATAGTCTTTTTGACCAACTTTTTGATTGTCAAATCTAATCAAAGACGTTTTGTAATAATAAAAGTTAGTTAGTTTCCAATTAAAACAAAAAGAAGGGAAATTGAGATTTTTGACCCCTTTCAATAACCACTTTGGACTTTTGACCCCATTTTGATTTTTACCTATTTATTGACCCCTCCACCTTAGATTTCTGACCCCTCCCCTTATTTTGCTTTGTAAAATTACCAAGTTACCCTCAATTTAAAAAAAGAAATCAAACCCAGCCCTCCCCTCTTTTCCCTCCCTGTCTCGGTCCTTCCCCTCCCTCATTCACTATCTCGTTGTCCATCCCAGTTTTCATCCCGGTCTCTCCCTCACAACCAGAAAGTTCATCTCCGTCGTTTCTTCTTCGTCTCCCTCACTTCGTCTCTATCAGAGCTTTCCCCCTTCCCTAATTGAGGTAATTTTTCTTTCGAACTCGCGATCTTATTGTGAATGATTTTCTACCTTTTTTTTCTTCGTTCTTTGCGTGGGTGTGAATGATTTCAACATTCGGCTCTATCTGAAGTAGCCAAGGTTATTATGAAGTTTGATTTATTGTTGCTTCCATTGTTTTGTTTTAATTTTTGACTTTCAGGGTTCCATCTCGGCTTTAAGCCCGGTGAATTTAGGACCGGGATGAAACCCTGAAAGTCCATTCCAGAAGGAT
>NW_019104540.1:982235-1011694 GCF_001995035.1 Momordica charantia | reverse complement strand
TATTTCTAAGCATACTTAGAAATTTAATACATATACTTATTAATTCATGTATTATTTCTAAAACGTGAGATCAATAAACATGAGACATTTAGGGCTCGTTTGGTAATATTCATGTTTTTCTTTATTTTTAACGAAGAAAAAATGTATTGCATGGATCCAACYTCAAAGAATTCAACTATGATAAAACAAACTTTTTATTTATGTTTTGGAACAAATTGGAAATGAAAACCAGAAAGGAGAAACTTGTTTTRRCTGTTCCCAAAATTTCTATACCATTGTGAGAATGTTCTCTAGAAGAAACAAGAAACAAAGTTAATTATAAAATACTTAGACTTCTTAAGAAAATTAGAAACGAGAAACAAAAAACGAAGACGCTATCAAATGAGTTCTTATATTGTGAAAAGTTTTCCATCCTATATGGAAACGGGAGAACAAGTTTGCGATTTAAAATATTGGCAGGAATATATATATATATATATATATATATATATATATTATCTCAGTTTGAATATGAGCGGGATTGTAATAGAATTTTAAAGTCGGGACCTTGGTTTTTTTTATAAAGTCATTATGGTTCTTCAAAAACCAAACAAAATGACAAAACCATTAGAGTTGGATTTGAAATACGTGGCCCTTTTGGACGCATTTTTATGATCTTCCTCTTGCGTGTATGGCTCTTATGGCAAGGCCGCATAAAGAAATTAAATGGAGATATTTTATATATATATATATATATATATATATTTTATCTTTTCGATTATAATTTCATATTTCAAATTTTAAAATTTATTATTATTTTAGTTTTTGATATTTTGCTTTTTTTTTATTTTTGTTATAATAAATAATAGATATCAAATAAAATTTAAAATGATCCAAATAAAAAGATATCTAGAAAGATGGGTAAACTCGTCGACTCAAACTCTTGGGTTGAATCTTCAAGAGTCGATGTATCTATATTTATAAAAAAATTTATTCATTTTCATGTTATTGCTAACTTAATCATCGCTGCTTTAACAAGTACCATGTCTAATTGTTTGATGGTGAATTTTCAACGCCAGATATCCTTGATATTTTTAGATATCTTTTAGACAAAGAAAGCAAAGGAAATAGGACAAAATAGACTATTCCAAGGACTAAAATTCAGAAGCAAATTGGATTTTAAGGTATTTGTTTGGTTATGCACCTTCTAGCGCAGCCTCTTTAATATTTATTCATGGCTCTTAAATTACAAAAATAACCTCGTTAAATTTGTCTATATTTCCATTGATATGTCCATGTTTTCATGGGTTTGACATTTCCCTTGCAGTAGAAAAATCGACAAAATATAAAAAATATCAACAAAATGTCACTAATATATACATAATATCAATATTAATTGTTTTTTAACTTATTTAGAAATATGAAAATGTTTATTTGTTAATTTAAATATTTTTTTACGACTTTTTAATTTCTATAACTTTTACATAAATATTCATTGATATCGATATTTCCATAAAATTGAGACCTCGACCTATCGACATCGATATTCAAAACTTTGGTTAATTTATTCAAACCAAGTTCTTTTTCAGATTTGAGATACCACGGAAATTTCACTGCTATAATTTTCTCCTTATTATAATTTCTTTCCTTTCTGTTTGTACTTTAAAAAATCAAAGAGATAAATATTTAACTAGGTTAATTACAACATTACTCTTTTAATAGTACTTCGAATTCGTATAGAAAATATTTGGTTCTTTAGTAGTCATGATCAATCTCTATTCGTACGTCGCTTGCTTATTTAAAATGATAATTCTTAAGAGGTTACCCATTGTTGTTTAGTACAATATGTTGGGGAGAGGATTCAAACTCACAACCTCGTGGTTGGAGGTATATGTCAATTACCGCTGAACTATGCTCTCTTTGGCAAGAGGTTAACCCATTGTTAATATACCTAATTATATTTTTTTAATACAACATATAAAGGTGGAGATTTTGAACTTACAACATTTCGATTGGAGATAGGTGCTTTAATCAAAGGTTACCATTGTTAATATACCTAATTAGATTTTTTAATAYAACATATAAGGATGGGGATTCAAACTCACCACCTTTCGATTAGAGATAAGTGTCTTAGCCAATTGAACTATGCCTAAATTTACCTAATTATTGGAAAATAACGATTAATAATACCAACATTTTAATTGTCAATTTTATATGAGAAGAAACAATTTCAAATCAAGTAATAGTTACTATATGCTGTCAGAGTAAATTTTATGCTTCATGGAGGGGTGGTATATCTATTTCATCAAAATTAAAATATAAAATGTTTTCAACTTAATCAATAAAGTGCATTGTGATATCACACCATTATTTTGTCTGTTAATTATAAAATTTTGTGATAATAAAGACTTAATTTTAAAAGATCATACATAATATTTAATTTAAAAACTCAATATATTATAGGTGAATTAGTGACCGTGCTAAAAAATAAAATTTAAAAGTCTTTGATTTTCTTCTTCTTCTCCCACCCTCCCACAGGTTGTACTTCAAAGAAAAAAAGAAAAAAAAAGTCTAAGATCTACCTATAGAACAATTATTTTACGCGGTCATTTGTTATAGGACAGACATCCAGATCGATGTATTTTTTTTACTTTAATATTGATAGCCACAAGCATTTTTAGATGCACATATGAAAAATATCTTAACAATTTTAGATGCTCTCCTACTCCTACAACATTGATTTTTAAAGGTGCATTTGTGTGGTCGTCTGAAAACATAAATAAAAAAAATGGAAATATATGAAAACCAAAGTTGTATTTTCATGTTTTCAGTGTAGAATGTTTAGTAGTATATGTGTAAAGTAAGGGTAGTTACCAACTAAATATTTAGTTCAATTTAAAATATTATTAACTTATTTATTAACATATATGTTATAAATTTTGTAAAATTATTATTTTATAATATTACATAATTTATAATATATTATATTTTTTATATTTAAAATTTAAAATTTTAAAAAAATCAAATGAATTTATAACATAAAATAATACATTTATCAAGTTTTTACTTTTTAATGTAATTCTACCCTTTAAAATTTAGAATTTAGAATTTATACATAGAATTAAAAACAATTTTAAAAGAAAATTTGCCAATGAGATATTTACTAAAAACAAGAAAAAGAACTCTCCTAATAGTTTCGCTAGAAAAGTCGGAGAAGAACTTATAGAATTTGTAGCCATGTGGAGACTTTTCATTGGATTATTTGGGACCGTAATTAATTGACACGTGACTGGTCGGCGGTGGACTTAGAGTCAACGATGAGTGGGTCACGCAAGGTATTGTCACAGACAGAAAATACACCAAGTCTTTTCTCCTTTTTTTTCTTTCCTTAATTTCAAAAAATATTTCTTAATTATTTGTTTTCTTTTCTTTCTAAAAAAAGAAAAAAAAAAGACAAACTATTTATTTCCTTTGGTTGGTTTTGTTTTGTAAAAATTGTAAAAATCACCCCAAAGCAGAGGGTTGTTACATTTACTCTCAATGGCTTTCAATTTAAACACCTACCCTCCTAAATTATACAATCATTACAATTAAATTCTTAAATATTGTAAAATGAAAAAACTACTCTAGAGCTACGATGATTATTAGAATCAAATTATCAAATTATTTTGTAAGTTTAAAAGGTAATTGATCAAATCGAAAGTTTCGTGGGTATAATTAACATTACCGGTTTAAGCACTAAATGTGACTAGAAAGGGAGAGTAGGTAGTAAGGACAACAGGCTCCCACTCCCCCTTATGTCCACAAAATGATGTGATATTATTCACTTTCATTAATCTTTATGTTTTAGTTTAATTCAAAAAGTCTCGTATCCTACTAATAAAAATAATTGTCATTTGTTTGCACTCCTTAATAATAAGAACATTTATTATGGAACTGCAAAAATAGTTAAAGGAGATTTGGAGCATTGAGTAAATTCAACAAACATTCCTTCACGTTACGCGAAGTAGATACCAACAAAATTTCAAAAACATTAAAGAACAAGTGTGGATAGTTATCCAAGGGTGATGGGAGAAGCTCTTCTCCAATGACAAGAAAGAATTATAATCAAAGTGGTTGCTCAAGTCGTTTTTTAAATGAGGGTAGGAATGGAGAACTAGAAATAATAACAAAAAAATGCATTGGAGGAACTAGAAATATATGTGTCAGAATTATATGAACATAGCTCAACTAGTTAAGATATACCATCGACTAAAAGATTTGAGGTTTAAATATAAGTTTATTTCGTAATATAAGTTTGCTATGCCAATTGTAGCTTCGGATCAGAAACGTTGAGGTTAAAAACTTCCTAATAGAGTAAGGGAGTGTTCTTAAATTAAAAATTGTCGCTATTTATATTTATTTTCCAATATTTTATTAGCAATTTTTTTTACTAGAAATTTAATTAATTATTAATAAACATATAAATTTATGTATTTATATATTTTCCGTAATATTCAAAATTTTAGTGCTTATTTTCTTTTGAAATCAAAGCTTTCATTTAGTTTTTTTAAGAAGGGAAAAAAAGGGAATTTTTTTTAATAATGCTATTTTCGAAAGTAATTACGAAAATATGCCACTTTCCAAACTATTTCCAAAAATAATATCTTGGAAATAACAGGTCTCTTAAGAGACGACCTGTGAAGTGGCAAACGCTGGTTGTCTCGTAGACGACCAGCTAACGTGGCGCTTACAAAGTGCCACGTTAATTTTTTTAAAAAAAATAAGGTTTGGTCGTCTCTTCAAGAGAAGACATGTATGGCGGGATTTCAAATATCCCGCCTGATCGTCTCTTCAAGAGATGTTAATATTATTCTAAGCAAAAACAAAACTATTATTATATATACATAAGACAACGTTTTAAAATTAAATGTATATTGTGGTGCAGTGGATAAGAGGCCACCTTATAAATTGAAGGGCGTGGTTTTGAGTGGTAATATTGGAGATTTTTTTTACTGTTTTGGTAATATTATTTTATTAATAAGAATTCAGAAAATAATAATAATAATAATATTACCAAAACGAAAAAAAACTAAAGTATCAACACTTAGAACGCATGACCTTTAACTTAAAAAGTCTCTTAGCCACTGTACACAGTATACATTTTATTTTAAAACGTTGTGTTATATATATATAATAATTGTTTTGTTTTTGCTGACAAGCATTATTTTTGGAAATAGTTTGGGGGTGACATATTTTCGTAATTACTTTTGAAAATAGGATTATTAAAAAAAAAATCCAAAAAAAAAGTGGTCACTTGGTTTTCATTATATCAAGTGATGTCTTGACTTTTAATTTTTTCAACCATTCAAAATATCCAACACGCAAGTCTTGAGTTCGTTGGTCGACTCGAACTCACCCTTAATCAAATACACAACTTGTAACAAATCGGATTCTACAACGAAGTTTTCGAGATCTAATTTAATGACTAATAATAGCAAGATGTGTCGATCCTCTTTAATTATAAGAATTTCAACAGCTAGAAATACAAGACTTGATAGTAGTAGACCGGCAATGTCCATTCATTTTTTAAACAGCTAGTTTAGAGAACATTAAATATATTTTCTTTAAAAAAAAAAAAAAACCTAATGAAGAGAGCCAGTAACAAGTCGTCTAGGCTACATTTTGAGAAACATCAAGTTTATTTTCACTCTTAAAAGCTAAAGGGGAAAATCAGCCCATCACAAAACAAGGGGAGTTTAAATTTTTAATATATACTTATTTAAATTCAATTAAAAAAAATCTAATAATTGTAAACTCTTAGCGAAAATTTACTCCAACTTCAATTAAAGAAAAAGGAAATTTACTTTTCAGACCAACTTTTTGTCAAGAGTTAGGAATTTCAGATCTCATCAAGGACTTTTTATTCAGAAAAATTTAATAACAATAAATAATAAAATCAGTTTCCAAAACCAAAAAGAAAAAGGAAGAAAATTCTTTATTCCACGTAAGCGTAGCCGAGTGGAACACGGCAGCACCAGTCAACAGTTGACCAGTCTTCTTCCATCTTCCTTATTTAAAGCAAATCCACGTAAGCACGGCCAAGTGGACCAAAATTGACCAGCCTTCATCTATCTTCCTTATTTAAAGCAGATGGAAGCTCAGCCCCACAACGGCCATGGCTTCCAATAACTTAATCTTCTTCCTCTTGCCCTCTCTCGCTCTCCTGCAAATGGTTTCCGCCGTTGAGTACACTATCACCGGCAACGCCGGCGGCACTCCCGGCGGCGTTCGCTTCAACAACGAAATCGGAGCGATTTACAGCCGGCAGACGCTGGAAGCCGCCACTAATTTTATCTGGAACATTTTCAGGCAAAGCACCGCCGCCGACCGGAAGAACGTGCAGACGGTCACCCTGTTCATCGACAGAGACTACAACGGAGTGGCGTTCGCTGACAACAATCAGATTCACATCAGCGCAAGCTATATCGCCGGCTACGGCGGCGATTTGAAGAGGGAGATAACAGGTGATAAAACTACCGCTAAATCTTTAAAAAATTTAAATTGGAGTTCCAAAAATTATATTTATATGTTTAATCTTATTTTAGTAAGGAAAATACTTAAGTGGTGCTGACTTGGGAATTGTGCAGAGATAGGCCACTAAATATTTTTCTCTGGTTGGAAATAAATGAGGGAAAATGGACAAAATAATTTTGTGAGGTCTTAATCGTCCTTCTCAAAACACAAGTTTTCTTGTCACTGCTGACATCATAAAGTTTTCACAAATGAGCTCTCATGCCCCTCCTTGTTTTTTTTTCTCTTCCAGACTCCATCTCTCTTCTCTCTCCTCCACTAATATTTTAGACTTCCCTCCTTATTTCCTTTCTCTACCTTCATCTCCCTCGGATGCATCAAAGCCGACGAAGAGGTCGTTCACCGAAGAAAGAAGATCAGTCGAAGAGGAATGGGAGAGCGAGGTTGAGCGAGGGGGAGCGAGGTTGAGCGAGGGGGAGCGAGAGAGAGCGAGGTTGAGCGAGGAATGAAAGATGGGAAAGCAAAATTGGGGGATTTGAAAAGCAAAATTGGGGGATTTGAAATTCAATTATATTAAAACTATTGAGGGATTTAAGGAGATTGACGAGAGATTTCGGGAAACAATTTGAATTAATATTGAGATTCCGTTTTTTGTCAAAATTAATTTGATTTGATAAACATTAATTCAAAATTAATTTTTAGATACTGTAAAAAAAACAATCTCATTAAAAATATTATTTTTAGATTCCCTCGATCTCTCTCTCGCTCACCCTCGATCTCTCTCTCTCGCTCACCCTCGCTCTCTCTCTTTATCTCCTCCCCCATTCCTCTTCCACTGAGCTTCTTTCTTCGGCAAATGACTTCCTTCGTCGGCTTTGATGCAACCGTCGTCAACGAAGTCACGGGAACCATGGAGGCTGCTGGTTTTAAAAAAAAAGCTCAAAGATTTAGGGGTTTTTTTATTTAAAAGTAAATTGCTTTTTGTGGTCGGTAAAGAAGAAAGGAAATAATAGTAATTAGAAAAAATACAGAAATATGGAAGAAGGAAAAGAGAAACTCCAAGAAAATTTTAGAGAGAATGAGAAAAAAAACTTTGTTGAAGAGGAAAAGAGAATGATGAAAAACGATAAGAAAAAAAAATCTCGAAAAAGGAGGGAAGTCTAAAATATTAGTGGAGGGTAGTGAGGRTCATTTGGTGTGAAGGTGATGTCAGCAAATGCCTATAAAACTTTATGTTTTGAAAAGGATGATTAAAAAACTTAAAAAACCCTTGTAGAATGTTTGTTTTGTCCATTTTCCCAATAAATTAAAACACATGACTCAAGAGGTTGTAGATCTATTTTTCTTATCCTAAGACAGTGAAACAAAAATAAGCGGAAGCTCACCTGAATTTATAATAAAAATAAATTTATAGAATTGAATTTTCCAAGTTAAGATAACTCACTGACTTATTGAGTTTTCTCAATTCTATTCAAATAGAAGAAAGAGTAGAGAGTCGTTTCTCTTCCAAAGATGGAGTGAAACCACTAATCGATTACATAGTTTTGATATTTTCAGTTTAACCCCTCATTAAATTGGAAATTATTTTATAGTATTTATACATTTTACTCGGGATCATTTTATAATTATTCAATTAAACCAAAACTTACATAATTAGATCACTTATCTTGATGTAATTAAATAGCAAAAATACATCAAATGCTTACATGTGTGACTCCACGTTATTAGAAATTCCAACATCTTTTCGATTTTAATTTACTTTTTCATCATTTTTGGTAATATGTTATCTTAATTGTGTATTAATTTTTCTGTCGCAAGATATCGTGTTAAATAAGAGAACTAACAAAAGTTTATACTAGGTATGTATTGGTCTACTTTCTCTCCTTACAATATTTTGCGTGTGCAGGAATACTGTATCACGAAATGACCCATGTGTGGCAGTGGAACGGAAACCCATCGGCGCCGGGGTGGGTGATCGAAGGGATCGCCGATTACGTACGGCTGAAGTCAGGGTATATTCCGGGGCACTGGGTGAGGCCCGGCGGCGGGAGAAGTTGGGAAGAAGGGTACGACAAGACGGCGAGGTTTTTTGAGTATTTGGATGGGCGGAGGAGTGGGTTCGTGGCGGAGCTGAACCGGAGGCTTAGAACCGGCTACTCTCCCGATTACTTTGTGCAGCTGCTGGGGAAGCCGGTGAATCAACTGTGGGCGGAATACAAGGCGGCATTTGGAAATCCAAAATAATTACCATCGACTCTTGTTCAATTTTAATATTTATAATTAAGGAATAAGATCCACATAATTAGTTATTGCTTATTTCAATATTATATATTTTTGTGTGCAATGGTTTTGAAATATAAATGAAAATAAAAACTGGGTGTTGTGTTGGCCCTACCCGAAGGTTTTTTTTTTTTTTTTTAGAAAATATTTTTTTGATTCTAAGTTATAGATTTGATTTTGAAAATAATAGGCTTTTTGCTGTTTTATTTGGATGCTCTAACGTCTGCTTCAACCATTTTTTTCTCTGAGTTTAGCTCTCATTCGCATTCGTAGGGTGAAGAACGTATGCTTTGCCTAGCTCATTTATTTTTTCTCTGCAAGATCATTCATAGTCTCGAATTTCCTACATTTGAGGTAAAAATACAATTTAAGTGCTGACCGGCCGGGTCAATACCTATTAATAAAAAGTTAAATTAAAAAATCTTTGCATGCCGTGGGGGAGAGGTAATAGGGCTGAGAAGTTTGGAGGGAAAGAGGAGGCGTTCCCTTTCAAATTTGAATGAAGAGGGAAGGATGAGGAAAGAAGGGTGTTGTTGTTACTAGAGTTTGAACCATTGTTGTGAGTTTTCTTGTTTGTGCACATGTCAACATAATCAGAGAGTTGGCAACATATAGTGTCTACCAAATATTATTATAAGGCTCAAAGTCAATTTGTGACGTTTGAGGAGGAGGATAATACTGAGTAATTTGATACTCCATCAAAGTCAGAGGGATCCTTATACTAAGCAAATATGTTAAGAAAATGCTAAAAATAATTGGTAGTCACTGTTACTCGTACCAATAAGTTGCATTGTCTCTCATTTTTTGTGACCTATTTTTAATAATTTAACTTAATAAAAATAAATTAACTACCAATTATTTATTTAAAATTATCTAAGATAAATTAATGGTTGAGAGTTGATTTTGATTAATTTTAAAACAAATCTGACATCATTCTCTTCGACAATAAGTCATTTATTCCCATAAAATTTAACATTTCCCTACACAACAAATGATTCCCAGACATCTTATTCCCATACAACTTAATCCCAAACTCAACCAAACGGCCCCTCAATCTCACTATTATTGAGCTTTACTGGATCTAGGAACCGCTTCGTTCCTCTTGAACCCACTTGAGTCACTTTGTTGGTTTGTTCATAATCTAGATTTTAAATGTTGGTATCGATGAAAATGTCGAAGTCTCACTTTTATGAAAATATTAATAGAAATATTGATAAAATATCGATGTTAAAGAGATATTTTTGAAATTTTTATAAAATAAAAAATTCATAATAAATATTTAAATTAACAAATAATTATTTCACACTTTTTAAATAAGTTAAAAATTTTAAATATCAATTTATGTCCATACTAGTGATATTATGTTGATATTTTTTATATTTTGACAACTTTTTTGCGATAGTATAAACATGTTTGATTCACCTCTCATGCTGATACTAAACCCATAGATGTATAAAAATGTCGAATATCGATAGAAATTTAATATCGTGCTTGTCACATTGTCAATACCAAATTGAACTTAGACCATATTTACTTCTAGCGTATAGGAATCAAGGAATGAGAATGAATTTTTCAAATTGTGGGACCCACGTCAAATTTGGGAATCCTTGACTATCTTATTCTCATTGTTTATTTCGTATGTCCCACATGTTTATTAGAGTTGTTTTACTACTTTTGTCATTTCTCTCTCTTTATTGAAGACTTATGACTTGTTATTAATTATTTATTTTTCATTTATACTACTAATATTTTTTTCTAATAAAAAAATTATACAACTTTTATTGATTGATATGATTTTATTATAAAATATTATAAAGTTATATTAAATTAAAATTTTTTATACTTTCTTAATATTAATAGATTTTAAAAAAATAGAATTTACTAATATTGAATATTAGAATAATAATATTTTATATTAAATTCTAATAAAAAATATTTTAGTCGATGTAATTTTATTTTAATTATTTATTATTATTAATATTAGATAAATTGTTATAATAAAAAATATTTACTATAAATCATATAGTAATAAAATAAAATAAAATATATTGTTATTGTTTAAAAAAATTAACACAATAATATATTTATAATTAATTAGGAAGAAGAAAGAGGTGTACTAGTAATTGTGATTCTGATTCCGATTCGAGACAGTTTTAGTAAATAACATCAAAAAAATTCTAATTCCGATTCCAAAAATTTTTTGGTAAACAACATCAAAGAATAGCATTTTCGGTCCAATTGATTTCATTCATTTTTTATTCTGGTTTATTCCCGTTCTGATTCCTGGTAAGTAAACCTGGTTTATAATTTATTCTTTTTTAAATTTCTCCCACGATAAGAGTTATAATGGTAAAAAAAAAAAAAAATTTGATCTATTTTCATCACCCAACTCTAAAAATATCTATTTCAATCATAAAATTTATAATAAATAAATAATCATAATTTTGTCATAAATAGATAGTGTGGCTTCAAATATATATAAAAACATACTGACATGAGTATATATATTAGAAAATAAAAGTTTCCCTACCTAATTTCATTTATTGTTTATCCTATCAACAATAATATTTATCATATTCCATACTAGACTAGTGTGGATCAATAAAATAAATAATATATTATTTTATGATGCGACTGGAAGAAGTGAGTACTACATTTTCCATTAAAGAGTTCTCTATTCTTTTTCTAAAACTTACAGATTTCTCTATGTTGGAGTCACATATATTGGGTATTGAGTGGTTGAGACAATAATAGCAACGACAAGAGTTATTGATTTATTAAAGTTAAGGGACCAAAATAATTATTTTTAAAGTTCAATAACTAACATAAACCTTTGTACCGAAATGATATTTAAGCATAATTTTAATAAATGATGATTATGAATTTTTTAACTCGTTGACTATCGTAAATAATGACAATTTTATAAATATTTATTCAATTCAAATGTGAAATACAAAATAGAATTTTCTTTAGTTGCATTGAATAGAAGTAAACATATCACGCAAATTGAATTTCTACGATTATAAGGATATAAGGATAGACAAGTAAAGGAACATGTTTGTCAAAGCGAGCATAACTCAACGGTAATTGGTATATACTTCTAGATTGTGAGTTTGAATCCTCTCTCTAATATGTTGTACTAAAGAAAACATACTTACTAATAACCAATACATTGACATAACGTAGTACAAATTTACTAGACCATCTAAAGATGGACAAGTAAAAAAGAAATGATATAAAATGTTTTTAATCTATTAGCACCAGAATTTTTTGGTTTGTCCTCCCTTATTTTATATATTTGATCTGCTTCCTTTGTATCATGTGAATATTTAACCAACAATATTTACAATAAAATTTTATTGAATTAAAGTTAAACGTTGAAAAGACATAATTAAAACTTTTAAACTTTTAAAGTTTAAAAACTTAATAAACACGCAAAATAAATTTGTAAATTTATATAGTATATTACCTAATATTTTAATTTCAATTTCAAAGTAATTTTAGTTTTAGTAAATATGTTTAAGATATTTGATTCCAAATGGTTTTTCATTTTCTTTCCGATTCTTTTCCAACCTTTTCTTTTCCATTTTTTTTTATCTTTTATATTTTATAGTCTCATTAAACAATTTTGGACCTTAAAATAAAAAATATCATGACTCGGTAAATAAAAAATCTGATGACTTAAAACAATCAATCAATCCAACTCAACCTATACGATTTAGGTTGGATCAAGTTCTCTATAGGTTGATTTGTTTAAGAATTCACCTGAAATAAGTTTGGATTGACGGAAGCAAACCTAACTTACTATTCATTTTAAACATATTTATTTTACTTATCATGAAATTACATAGGAATATATTTATTTAGTGATGAATTATTTGATATAAAAAATATGTAAATAAATGTTTAAAATATTAACATTTATTTATTTTTGTTATAATGTGATTTAAAACCATACTTAATAGAGATTATTTGAGTTTAATAAATTCACAGTTCGGACCATTGTATTGGATCTGAAAAAAATACCTCAACACGACCTAGAAACAACCCTATCTCCACATATTAAAACGACGTAGTTTGGGTTTCTACAATTTTTACCATGGGGGCCCAGTAATAACTTTCACTTTTGTCTCTTTTTACTCTGTGAAACCCTCGAGAGGTTTGTCTCTACTAAACCGTCGCCGTCGCCGTCGCCGACTTGAGGTAACTCAGCCCCTTCAATTCAAATCGCTTACGCTTCGGTCCTTCCCTCCAGTTCTTCAATCATCCGTCGGTCCTTGCTTTTCGAAGATTAGTGCGACGGATTCAAAAGATTTTTACTCTTGTTTTCTCACTTAGGAATTAGGATCGGGTCCACAATCCTGTGCATGTGAATGAAGTTCAAAGCTAATATCAATATTATGCTTCGATTACTGTTCTCGCTTTAGTAGAATTAGAATATAGGGTTTAGATTCATTTGA
This sequence comes from Momordica charantia, assembly GCF_001995035.1. Next base: position 998,462 of record NW_019104540.1, on the reverse strand, counting down.
TTTCTCTAATTACATATTTATATAACATATGACGACTTTAATTGATATTTAAATCTTCTTGTGTTCTTGAAGTTATCGACTGGAATATAATACTTTCACGTTGTTATGTAATCGTAATCCTATTGTTCCGTAGAATTTCCATCGATACCCACTACATGGTAACTAAGTCGAGGAGGGTCACTTTTTTGTTTATTGGAAAACATGTTTACTATTTTAATATTTTTCTAGGCTTTCCCATATATATGTCTACTGGGCTGCTCTATTAGCATTCCTTATCTCTGTTATGTCTTTTTTTCTTTTTTTTTTTTGTTTAAATCTACTGTAGTGCATACTTAATTATGAATATTGAACTCCTCTTTATTGATGCTATTGAGTCTAATTTCTAATTTTTGGTTTAGGTGTAAAAACTGCGAAAGTTAGTTTTTAATCTAGCCTTTATGATCTTACTCTTGAAGAATAGAACAAATAGAAAGATGAAGATTTCTCAAACGAATTTTCGTGCACAATGCCTTCTGGACCAGATTGATTTTCACTTCTAGTCAAAAGTATGCATGCATTGTTATTTAATCATAAAAGTCATTATGGATTGCAATGATACTGTGTTTTCCCTAATTAGTTTCTTTTTTTTTTTGGTTAGATTTGTCATCATGGATAAATCATGGATGGGAAAGAGTAGATTATCTAAGGAGTATGACTTGGGTGTTGAAATGTTTATTAAATTTGGAGAATTACATGCAAATGGGTCAAATTCCATTAGATGTCCGTGTTTGAAATGTGTAAATTGTGTATATCGTAGTAGTCAAGACATTAGAGACCACTTATATATACATGGTATTGATCAAAGTTATAAGAAGTGGTTTTGGCATGGTGAAGAGCTTTCAAATAAGTTTAAAGATGAAGAAGTAGGTGACAACATGGACGAACCACTCGACAAAGAGAATGAAGACAATGTTATGGATAAATCATGGATGGGAAAAAGCAGATTATCTAAGGAGTATGACTTGGGTGTTGAAATGTTTATTAAATTTGGAGAACGTCATGCCAAGGGATCAACTTTCATTAGATGTCCATGTTTGAAATGCGGAAATCGTGTACCTCGAAGTAGCAGGGACATTAGAGACCACTTATATATTCATGGTATTGATCAAAGTTATAAGACATGGTTTTGGCACGGTGAAGAACTTTCAGATGAACTTGAAGGCAAAGAAGTAGGTGAAAACATGGACAACTCATTGGAGGAAGAGAGCGAAGGCGATGAGTTGGATAATATAACCAAAATGGTTAAAGCAGCTCATGCTACAAATCCTCTCATGAGTGGTTGCAATCAAAATACTCCTAAAACATCTTATATGAAGTTAGATTGCAACAAGAAGAGAGTGCGTGGTCCAACTACTATGCGCGAGATTACTCGATGTAGTAGCCAAGGAGATAGAAAGGTAGTAGAGTATAACGACTATGGACAACCAATAGGTGTTAATGGAGCAAAACTGAAGAGTTACATTGGCTCTTGTGTCCATTATCATGTCCCAATTACGTATTCTACTTGGAAACGTGTACCTAACGGGACGAAGGAGAAGATTTTTAAGTTGATTCAGGTATAATCCATTTAACTTCTGTCTTTTCTTTCTTAATTTTCTCAAGCTGAGGGCAAATGCTACATCATCTTTCATATCTGCAGGCTGGTTWTGTCATTGATGCAGGATCAAAAAAATCCATCTTACAAGCTGCTGGCAATTCATTCCGGCAGTTTAAAAGTCGGTTGACGACTCATTTTATCATTCCTTTCAAAGATCAGCCACATCGTCTGGAAAATCCTCCAGATACTTATTCGCACATTGAGAGTCATCATTGGCGACAATTTGTCAAATCTCGCTTGAGTGAAGAATTCGAGGTATGAATTTACGTGATGTTTTTAATTGATGGACTTCCTAATAACTCTTTCAGTGACATTATTGTTTTGAAGAATATGAGGACATTACAAGTACAAAGACGTGCAAAAAACAAGTATAATCACCGACTATCAAGAAAAGGTTATGCTAACTTAATTGAAGAATTGGTAAGATTGTCTCTCTTGCGTGTAATTGTTCATATATGTGTGTGAAAGAGACAGATTCTTAACTATTTTTGAACTACTCGAGTGTAGAAAAAGTCATCTTGTAGTAAAAAAGCTGCTCGAATGAACAAAAAAAGAAGAGAGATGGAGAACAGAGACACGGAAGAGGTAGTTTCTTCACACAGTAAGTTATTGATTTTTGTTAAGCATTACAATATCTCAAACAATAATTTGCAATGTTTCATGTATTATATTTTAGGATGAGTCCTTGAAGGATGTCGATATTAAGCGTAAGGTGACCATGAACAAGAATCCTAGTTGTGATTATGTCTCGACCCGTCGAGCATCGGGTAGATCGGAATCCTCTGATCGAGTGAAGGGAGAAGGAGGTTTGAGCAAACCTAGTGCAGGCTTTCACACTACAAAACTCGCCCCTAAACGAGAGAGAACGCAAGAGAAGGAAGATGAGGAGGAGATAAAGATGTTGTATCGACGAATTAAGGAGTTGGAAGAGCAAATACGGCTAAAGCAAATCCCTCCCATTTCTGAGCATGGCAGTTGTGATGAACAACATTCAGATGAAGAGATATTAGGACCTGCTAATAATTGGAACTTCAAAAAGGTGATACGTTGATCTTTTCTAATTTGTATTTTTTCAATAATTTACATTGTCCTTAGAATTATTATTATTTTCCATTTTTCTATATGTAGGAGAATTGAAATGTTTCAGATCACGGAAGGATACTGTACAGGCTACGTTAAAGTACTATTTGGGAGACTTTTGAAGGCAAGTACCTTAATTTAAGAATTGAAGGGAGTTTTGATCATCTTAATGCATTTTTTTGTAGTTTTATCGTCTAAAATGTTTTGTAATCATCCTTGATTCTCAACGATTGGAGCAATCTCTCCTGATTTTGTCTTTGTTTTTGTTTATTTTGGATTGCTCCTCTGTCTTGGCCGGTTTATTTTGTAGACTCCCCTTTTGTACTTCCATTAAGATATGAAAGTTGGTTTATGGTCAAATAGCATTTACAATTACAGTTAATTAGGCTCGTTTCGTATTGTTTCTGATTCGTTTTCGAAATTGCGTAGAGATTTTGGAAATAATAAGGCCTAGTGGTCAATAAGAACCCATGTAAAATCCCGGATTGGATAAAGTTGTTTTTCGACGATGCCATTCTTATAAGCTTCAACTCAAGGAAATTCTTCCTAATTTCTAGAAAATAAATAACGGGTCATGAAAAATAAGAATATATATTTTTGTATAGATCAAATCATAGCACATAATTTTTACAGTGATATTTATTTAATCCATTAATACACGTGTTGATTAAACTAATAAGCTAATGATATGATATGACAATAAGTGGCAAAAAGTCTAAATTAAACTAAAAGTGTGTAAAATATATTTTAATTAAATGGATTTTTTTTTCGTTGTGCCACTCACTTGTTGTCACACAGAGTTAGATCATTTATTTTTAGTTCAATAAAAAAGTATTGAGTTAACATTTAAATAATGAAATTAACAACAAGATTTATTATAATCAAATGTAAATTTACGGATTTAATTAAAACTTTGAAAGTTTAGTGTTTAAATAAGCACAACTATAAAAGTTAGTCAACAGACTGAATTTATAATGTAGCCACTCAAGAGCGTGGTAAGAGTTTACTTTTAAACAAACCCTTTATATAAAACTATTCTATGGAAAAGAATCAAACCATTGAGTAGTGGTTTAACCTTTAAAAGAGACCATCGGAGAGAGAAATGAAATTAAAGGTTCTAAATATTATTTCGGTACTTGTATTTTTTTATTTTATTTTATTTTAGTTCTTACTTTTTAAATTTTATTTTTTTGTTTATTTTAGTTTTGATATTTTAGAAAAACGTTCATTTTTTGTCTCTATACTTTTAAAAGGTGATAATTTTATTTAACCTTTAATACAAATTTTAAACAATACCCTTTAATACGAATAATTTATGATTATTTTTCAAGAAATTTATTGAACAAAGTGGTGCCGAAGCTGCTACAATATTGCTTCAGTGGGTATTGGAAATGTGTTCAGTTCTTTGATCCATTATGTAGTGCGAAATCCATTATTGGCTAAACAATCATTTGATTATGTCATTTTGGAACCGGTGAACAACACGTGGGGCAGAGGGGAGCTTAACCTGAGTCTCGATTAAGAACGGCGATGATCTACGTTTCGCACGACATATGATTCCATGGATAGTTTCATTCGAGATCGTGATGGTGCCATGTTAAAATGAAACAATCAACTTCTTAAAGTACAATGATCAAAATAGAAATTTTGAAAGTAACCAAATTAGAAGTACGTGCATACAAATTAAAATAGATACAAAGTCTAAAATGTACCAAAAGTACTAAAAGCACATAGATCAAAATAGTACTTAAACGACGTATAACTGCTAATTAAGACTAAGCGAGGTGTGAGAGTGTAATGGCTGCATAGCGATTGGCAAGAATGGAATTAGCAGCTTGAGAAGGATGAACAGCATCCCAGAAGATGAACTTGGATGCATCAGTGCATGTGGGAGTAACAGCACTGCACATTGGACCCATCTCCACTAGCCCACTTCCACAGCACCCTCTACTTTTCTCCTCAAAACCTTCAATTCCACACATAACACAAACCAAAAACACACTCTAAATTTTCATATCATAAGGAGAATGTATATATATGTAAGCAAAAAATTCAACTTTTTCGTTAAAAAAAATCGATTTCTCAGACCTCGTCAAACTTTCATACTTGTTTCATTTCTTTTCTAGTGTAATTTTGTAGATGCATGTTATGTATGTTTTGATCACTAAGCATTATGTAAAATAATTGGTTTTGATTTGTCATTTCAAGTGTATTTTAATGCAAATCTTATGTGAGGTCGACCTTCACTTTGGGTTTAAAGAGGATGTATTTATTTATTTATATTTTACATTCAATCTTCACTATTGGGCTAAAATATTTATGACAAAAATCTAATTAAAAGGATTATCATTTATCAATATTATTTGGGAGGAAATAATATTTTAGGGTTTGAACATATATAAACCTTGGTGCTTTTAAATACCACATTAAATCATTACTAGATTCAAAACCTTAAACATATAATAATTCATGTATTTATCTATAATTATTTGATATTTAAAAATAGAGATTTAAGTCAACATTAATCAACTAATACTCTTTCCCTATATAATAACAAATTAAAAACTTATTTTTTTTCTTTTCCAGTTTTAAGCCTAGGTAGTTAACGCTCTCGTGTGTGATAGGTAGATAGATATAATTTCTACATATATAATTAACACAAAGATAGAGTTAACTAAGGTCTCGTTTGATAACTATTTCATTTTTAATTAATTTTCCGAGTTTAAAAATTATGCCTGGTTGGCTCACAATTTCTTCGGTACGTATTAATCTTGTGATTAGAAAGACCTGTTTCTTTCTTAGCCAAATTTTAGAAACAAAAACAAGTTTTCGAAAACTACTTTTTTGATCCACTTTCAAATTTCAGCTTATATTTTAAAAATATTTTTTCGATTTAAAACCATAGAAATAAGACATAGATTTACACAGGCTTAACAGAAACTAAAAACAAAATAGGGACCGTAAAAGGCGAAGATTCCTGACCATATTTAGAAGGGTTGGCAAGCATGTCCATGAGAGGGCCATAAATATCAAGATAGGCCACTTTGGCTCCCACCAAGTTTGCTTGAAGGTTAGAGGAGAGGGCTTTGAGGCCATTGTTGTAAGCTTGGCAGTGATGGTTCTGTCTGTTGTTGCAGTGGCGGTGCAGCATATGGTGATCAGTATTTGGGATCAAGCTTTCCATTGTCACCTGCAATGGCAGACACCCCATTGGTGGAACTCCCACCACCATTATCCTTCTTGCTCCTTTGCTGTAAAGCCTCTGCAATATATGCCATTTTAATTTGTTTTCACAGCTTCACAATTTTATCTTATACCTTGTTATATATAAAGAAACAAACAAACTAAAATGTTGTGTCTATATCTATATAATGTTAGATTTTTGTTAAATGGTTTGCAAAATTAACATGCAGCCATAGTAGTTGCATGCAAAGGCAAATTGCCAAAGCGGCACCTACCCTATGCTCCAATAAATATAAACCTGTTGATAATTGATATATATTTTCACATTTTAAAAATATCTTGAGTATTCTTTTTTTTCTTTCTATAATTTGTAAATAATATTCTCTTATTGTTTTATTAGGTGCGCAAATTAATGAGAATAATTAAAACATTCTTTTTATGCAAAGTTCATATAATAGAACAAAATATCAACACTTGAATAACAAAAAAAATAAAATAAAAATACAACATACCTGTCATAATAAAGTTTAGAAAGTAAAATAGAATTTAAACTTTGATTTTGTTTGTTCTTCGTCGAGTTAATTAGGTTGTGTATTGTACAACATATATATAAAAGCTAGTTAGGTACGTAGTTGAATGTATATCAATTTTGTTAGTCTATGATATTAATTATGTTACCAAAATCGTCAACATAAGCTTAGTATAGCTTACTCCTTCTCTAAAGGTCGGATGAAATGACATACAGTATATAAAAAAAATAAAAATTGTGTTACGAAATCACATGAAATAAAGATACTAAATAAATGGTGAAGTTGGTTTTCTAAATATATATATATATATATATATATATATGTGGTGAAGTTTGTGGGTGGGAGGGTATTTTGACCTTTTTGACATAGTTAAAATTGCCTCCCCTTTTCTTTCATCATATTAAATAAAAAAAAATTGATTTTATAAAAGTTTAAAATCACTCCAAATTTATTTTGAAAAATTAATTATACTCAAATCTATTTTTTCAAAATCACTCTCAAACACACTCTTCTTAATTTGAGTTGTTTTTTAGTTCAATTAGGAGAAAGGTCGAAAATCGATCCCACCAGCTTTTGGGATAGTAACAAAGTTCTTCACATCCAATATTTATATCCATCAAATTGACTTTGATCTTAAATGAATTTTAGGTTAGAATTAGTACGTGTTCGAATGTCAACTCTCTCATAATCTTTAATACATCTACATGCTAATACTCGTTATGAAATAGGTTAAATTATAAATTTGAACAAATCCATCAACTTTATGTTGTTGGGTAAATTTGATGAGTTAAAATTATAGGTGCAATTTTGAGAATTAAATTACCATAAACTCCTCATTTAAGTCATCAAATATTATCAAACTAAAAAGGTTAAAGGGCATAAACAATTTACATATATTGAAAATGCAATTTAGCCCTAAAAATGAACCAAATATATGTAGAGGTTTGAGAATTTGAGAGACAAAAACCTGAACGACGGATTCAAGGTTGTGGAGCAAGAAATGAAGGTATTGAGAAACCGAAAACTGAAGCATCCTCTTCGGCAACAAATAAATATTATACAACAAATCGTTGCTCCCCGCGCTGATGAGGAACAAGCCGTTCTTCACGATCTCGCCGCCCTTTCTTTCTCCGGCCACCTTCCGTATTCTCGCCGTCGCTTCGTCGAAGTAATCCAACTGACTCCAAATGTCAAGAGCGTTCGAGAAATTCGCGGTCAGTTCGTCCAGCCCGGATCCGGCGGACCCGAAGCTGGCTCCGCCAAGCAACTCGCCGTCGGACAGCGTCGGGTCCAAGTACGCCGGCAGGAGGTCGTTGATCCCGAGGGCCGAGGCTAAGTAGTCGGTGGCTAATTTCCCGTCGGAGAATCTGCCGGAGGCGGCGTGCTCCGGCAGGGCTCGGCCGTACGGCAGGTGGTCGGCGCGGATGAGGGTGACGATGTGGTTGTTGTTTCCTGGATCCACGGTGGAGTCTCCGAAGGCGAAGATTGCCGGAATATGAGGCGCCGGCGCCGGAGGGGATGCGGCTGGCCGGGAGATTATTGGTAGCGGAATTATGAAGCAGCAGAAGAGCGCGAAAACGGCGGCATTTCTGTGCGGCATTGCTCTCTCTCTCTCTCTAGGAAATTCGGGAGGAGAGAGAAGGCCGGAAATTATATTGGGAGTGGTTTTGGTTGAGGAGGAAGACGATCTAAACTAGTTGGAAACTAGAGAGTGTTGATACTTGAAATTATTATACTGTGATCCTTTTATAACATGCTAGAATACACCGGACTTCGTGAAATCTCCCGTTGAAAATAAAATAAACCTATATCCAATTGATTGAGAAATGGTTTAGAAATGAGATTTGGTTAAAATCGATGAGTCAAAAAGAGCATCTTGGAGGGCATGTTAAGGGTGGGTTTGAGACTTACCCGATGAATGTTAATAGAGAAGAAATAAATATCTTATCAGTTTTAACCAAGTTTGGATCGACAATACTAAGTTTATATAGGTAAATCACATATATACAAAATTTGTAATGTATATAAAATTTAGAATTTATAAATCTTATAAAGTTTATCAATAAAATATATATTTTATGTACATCCGCTGGTTAAATTTATTCAAAGAAGTCTTAACTTTAATCTAAACTCAATTTATAGTAACCATACTTGGAGTTAAAAATTAGAGGAGGCAAGAGAGACTAGAGAGGGTATCACTGAGAAAGAAATAAGAGAGGGAGGATTTTCATTTAAACAAAATAATAAAAAAAAGCTATTGATTTCTTAAGTATAAAAAAGTTATTGTTCTCCTATGAGGCTCATTAAGTTGATTTTTTTTTCTTAATTTCTAAGTGAAAATCATTAATATTATAAAATTAATAAAAAAATATTTTTTTAATTAACGAAAAAGCAATGGTATACATATTCAAAATTATTAGTAGTATTATTATTATTTTTCAGAATCAGGTCGGTAATTAGATACCGTGGTAGTTCTGAAAGGAAATTTTCATTTATTCATTTCAGGTTTTTCAAAAAAAAAAAAATCAGTGAATTTTCCATTCAAATTTCAAATAATTGATTTTATCAAAATTAAATTACCAAACACTCTAAAAAAACCAGTTAGATAATTTGCAATATCCAATACTTTTGACTATTTAACAAAATAACCTGTACTCACAACAAAAAAAAACATTTTAATTTAGCTAACCCTTAAAATTATCGCTACTATATAAAATTCAAGGGTGGAATCGTAATTTTTCAAAATTAAAAAGTAAAGGACAAAAGGATAATTTAACCAACATTTTAATTTACGCAGAATCTAAAACTCAAATTTCAAATATCTCGTATGCATTTCCACGTGTCATACTTACAGTATAATAGCAGGAGATTTAATTTGCCGCCTCATTTTAAAAGCTACATTTCCTTCCTCAACACTCTTCGCTTCCACAGGAGACATGAGTTCTGAATCGCCTCGCTCGGCGAATTCCTCCGGCCGAAGATCCAAGCGAATTCTCGACAATTCATCTCCGTCGAATCCTTCCAGTATCGGCGGCAGCAAGAAGAAACGGATCAACCAGAAAACCCTAGGCGTCGCGTGGGGAGCCAATTCCATTTCATCCTCTCGCTCCTCCTCTCGCAAATCCCCCTTTCTAGATTTTGGAAGGTTTTTATGTCTTTTCCTCTTCGTTTTCTCATTTTCTATTGAGTTCGAGTTCGGAAAAGACATGTTAGATTTCAATTTTATTTCTTATCTTGAAAATTGTAGCGAATGTTCTTCGTGAATGTAAGTGAATTTTGGAATCTTGGACGGCCGTGATCCAAGGAATAGAAATAGATGTCTACTATCTGCTCGGTTTATCATTGAATGGCGTTAGCTTCTTAATTGCCGTTGAAAGTTTTCTACGTGATGTGATTTAAAAACTCATATCGTGTCTTTATCGAATTTTATTCCTCGAGTATTTTGCTCCTATGTGAACGCAGTTATATGGTAGAAAAGAATAGGAAACTGCACAATCAGTTTAAAGCAGATGCTTCAAGTTCTTCACTTTGTGGTACGAACTCAGGAAATCAGATATTTCAGGGCGTTTCTATCTTTGTCGACGGTTTCACAATTCCTTCCAGTCAGGTAGTATATCTAGATCTAATAATTTTAAGTTGGGGGCGGTGGATGTGAAATAAAACTACTGAAATGTATAAGTTACAATTTACAATTTTACACTACATTCTATCAGCTTTTTAGCAATTTTAACAATTTCTAAACCTGTTTAAGCTGATATCTTTCTTTGGATAAGGAATCTTCGTGAAGTTAGGTAAAAAAGTGGGAAGTTTAGAACTTTTCCCCCTTTATGTTCTGTCAGTGGATATATTATTTACAATTACAATGCCAATCTTGTAGACTGTTTTGGGACCATTGTTACTGATTACAAGGTAATTTCAGGAATTGCGGGTTTATATGTTAAAGTATGGTGGAAGATTTGAGAATTATTTTTCAAGACGTAGTGTTTCTCATATAATCTGCAGTAATCTACCCGAAAGTAAAATAAAGAATCTCAGGTTTGGTTTAAAATGTATCTTCGTACTAGAAAAATATAGTAGTCTTGTTTTTGATAAAGAATGAAGATGAACTCTTTTGTTGGTAATAATTCAGGTCATTCAGCGGTGGACTCCCAGTTGTAAAACCCACATGGATCTTGGATTCTGTTGCTTCTAATAAGCTATTAAGCTGTAAGTTAAGTCTTTATTTTTTATGTGTACATATATACCATTTAATAAGTGAATAGATCATAGATGTATGAAGCAGAAAGAGCATTATCGCTTGAGGAATACATTAGGAAGTATTTAATGTGAAGTTGTTGTTGGCACTTGGCAGTTTAAACAACATCCAGCTATTACCTTTGTCCCAAAAAGAAAGGGTTTCTCAAAGGAATATGCAAACTTATTTATGCTCTTGATGGCTGATATGGATCTCATTTTGCTGTTTCTAGGGGTCCCTTACCAACTTGATCAGCTTGTAAGTAATCAACCAAGATTATCAGAATTCTTTTCTTTGAAAAAAGGTCCGACATTGGTGAAGCCCGAAATACGCAAGGCTGTTGAAGAGAAATATGGAACAAAGGATCCACTGCCCCTAGTGGCTGCAAAACTAAAGGATACAAATTTGTCTAAGGTGGATGAATCTATAGGATATAGATCAGAGAAGCATGCTGAGGCTGAAATGAATCTTCTAGAGAACGTTGATGCTGAAGTAAAGGAGAAGCCAAGTGATGATATAGGGGCTGCCAAATTAAAGGATACAAATTTATCTGATGTAGACAAATCTTTTGAATGTAAACCACAAATATATGACAGTTTCGAGATGCTTCTTCAAAAGGATGCTGTTGTAGGAGTAAAGGAGACAAGCAATGAAAAAAGAAATCATGTAGAAGAAGAACCAGGAATTGGTGGTGTGGGTCAGAGCAGTGACGGAAATATATCTACTCTTCATGGTTTGTCTACTTCAATTCACAATGGTTGCTCTAATAATGGTCATAGTGATGGATCATCAAGTTCTATTCTGGCCGGGTCTTCTCTGCGACACTCAACTCTTGGGAATCCAGATTTTGTGGAGAACTATTTCAAGGTACTTTTGGTGATGCGAGAGATTTCTCTGCAGACTTTGGGTCTTGATTGATGACATTTGTCTTAAGTTTTAACTACTTTGTTTTCATCTGTGTTTTCGAAATCTTCATATTTATCAATAAAGAGCTACTAAACTAGGTCCGACCAGGTGTCTTAGTGAAAAATCAGATGGAGAAGAAAAACCAAGCTATGTTTCTAGCTTTAGTATTATTTCATTACAGTTTGATGCTTCCCAAAACGAATAGATGATTGGCTTTCGAAAGTTCTTCATGGGTGGATGCTCCATAAAAAGGCTAAATTTATTTGGAAGTGTGCTTCAAGAGCTCTTCAGTGGCACCTTTGTTAGAAAAGGGCACATTGCTTCTTGGGGGTGTATTAATCACAAGAAATTTTTTTTGTAATTACAACCTTTCCTTGTTCATGAATGATTGGAAATAATTTTTTAAGTTTCTTTGGGTGGGGTTGCCTCTACCCCAGCCCTTTGCTTGTAACCTTCTGTTTTCTGATAGTTTATGAAAGGTTCTGAAAGTTTCATATCAAAAACAAAATTACAGTATGATGCCAACTTTTCATTTTTTGCCAATTTCATTGTCTTTCTCTCTCTCTCTCTTCAGATATGCTCAGACTAACTTTGATTTCTTCAATCTGCAGAAGTCAAGGTTGCACTTCATTGGAACTTGGAGAAATCGTTATTACAAGCGTTTTCCACGGTTGCCTCATGGATCCAATTCTATGAGTTCACATTTAAGTGGTTCTTCCCATTCTCAGTTTGCCACAATTATTCATATTGATATGGTAATCTTTGAACAATATGGGTCCTTATAATGTCTGTATGTGGTCTTTTGTTGTCACTACTCATTTTATATGGTTTTCAACTTAATAGAGAATTACTGGTCTGGACTAATGAGTTTATTTCATTCATCATTATATTTTCGTTAGTTCATTATGAAGTATGGTAATATTAGTATGTTTCTACCTCAGGACTGCTTTTTTGTCTCCGTTGTTATCCGAAACATCCCTGAATTCAAGGATAAGCCTGTTGCTGTATGCCATTCAGATAATCCTAAAGGAACTGCAGAAATATCATCTGCAAACTACCCTGCTCGAGCTTATGGTTGGTTTTCTGGTTTTTTACATCTATAAATAAGCTATAGTTCTAAGTCTAAGGTTTTTTAGAGTATCAATTGATTCTTCTCTCTCTCTACCCATGTCTATCAAGGAGTCAGGGCCGGAATGTTTGTTAGAGATGCAAAAACCCTTTGTCCCCATCTTGTTATTTTTGGGTACGACTTCAAATCCTATGAGGAGGTATGTGGTAAGCTGTTTACTGGGTTGTCAAATGTTTTACTTATGGAAGGTGGAAATCATATTTACTTTTTATGTCTTCCATATAATATGGTGTCTTGTTGGCATCTGACATCTTGGGAAATATGCAGGTAGCCGATCAGTTCTATGACATATTGCATAAGCACTGTGACAAAGTGCAGGTCTGTTTAATATAGCATTTTTTAGGCAATTCAATTTGATTTGCTTTGTTAATGTTGTTACTTGTGTCAAATGTAGGCTGTAAGTTGTGATGAAGCATTTCTCGATATATCAGGCTCAGAGAACGTAGATCCTGAAGTTTTGGCTTCAAAAGTAAGAAAGGAAATATTTGATGCTACAGGATGTACTGCAAGTGCTGGAATAGCTACGAATATGCTAATGGCTCGCCTTGCTACTAAAACAGCAAAACCAGATGGTCAATGTTACATTCCTATTGAGAAGGTAGGTTTCAGGAATTCTTGCACTGAACCTTTATTGATCTAGGCACCAAGCCTTACAACAGTATGTTTCCTTACTCGTTAGATATTTTAAAGTCTTAAATGTTTCATCTTGCATTTTTGTCTTATAAACGACTTCACTATGTTTATGTGTACTAGGGGACTGTCCTTTCAGTTGTTACTTGGTAGAGTTATCTGGGATATTATCTTGAAGGTACTTACTGTGAGCTGGTGGTTTATTGGATTTCAGCTCATTCTGTTCTGTTTAAGATAGTGGTTAACAGCTGGAGTATATCCCATACCTTTTCACAATAACTTGATGCCATAAGACTTGGAGAATTAAGGATCGTTGCAAAGAACATCAAATTACCAAATCCTAGACCACCCTCCTCAAATGGTTGTCTTTGATTCCATTGAAGTAAACGTGGCCCACCTTCTTCCTTGACCCTCACACATGAAAAATTCCTCACCATACTTTTCAACTTCTCCTTAATTGATCTTGGAATTTGGAAGTACAACAAAATTTTGCTCAACATAAACTAGATCAAATGGGTCCACATTTGTGGAGAAGAATGTTTTCCTCTTAAGACAAAAGTCAACTTTTAAACTTCTTGACAAGTAGGTCCTAGAGAGAAAAAAATTAAGGGTTATGACGTAAAGGCAAACTGAGATACACAAAAAATAGAGACACAACCTTGCACTGAAATTGGTCAACCCAACTCTTGAGTTTTGCCTCATCATAATTGACTCTTATTGTAGAACACTTTTCCATATTTACTTTAAATCCTCGCACCAAATCAAAAGTGCACAACGTATTAGTTAAGGTAATAAAGGACTCTTCCTCCCTTGAAGAAAAGTTAACAATTAATAGTATTCTCAACGGCCAGTAAGATGGAAGCTACCCTTAGTGCTTTGAGCCTTAATCCCATCACAACTAAAAGTCACTTCTCTAATGCTGATATAGTCGTCCAAGATATCAAACTGATATGCATTATAGTGCTGTATTTCCAATATTATTTTGTTATAAAGTCTTTATATTTACAGATTGATCATAACAAATTTAGTATCAAAGTTAAGTTTGGAAGTTTATTGTCAGAAGTCATAAAAATTTTATATGCTTTTGCATTCCAACCACAATTTTATGTTGATGTATGCAATATTTATTTGGAACCAGTGTTTATTTATTTTTATTATTATTATTTATTTGTTTTAAATCTCTTCAAATTTTAATAATGCATACGCCTTTAATGCAATATTAATATGATGCATTTCGGGAGATTAATTAAGTATTGACATTTTCAAAGAATTTTTAACAAATGATTAAACTGCAGAATTGATGCCTTTACCTCTGCATTGGGCTTTATTTTCTATTTCTTTTGTTTAGATTTCAAGTAAATACTTCCTTGTATTGTCAAGAGGAATGTTGATGAGTTGTTCTTATCACCCACTACATTTTATTTTTCTAGGTTGATGATTATTTAGATGAGCTTCCCATAAAAGATCTTCCTGGAATAGGGCATACCTTAGAGGAGAAGTTGAAGAAAAGAAATGTTTTTACTTGTGGTCAGCTGCGTACTATATCCAAGGTGGTTCATTGATTCTCTTTATGGCATATTCGTTTGTTTGAGTTAGTTGCAACTTTCAAGATGATGTGCCATTGAATACAAAACCCTTGGACTGTGTCAAGTCGTACAAGTAATGTGTCAAGAGACAACATGAAAGATTAAAAAATTGACGTTTCTGTAATAAAAAATGTATATGGTTAAGGTGATCTCTCATAATGACACTTCATTTGTTCTTGACATGTCTAGGACTCTCTTCAAAAAGACTTTGGATTGAAAATAGGGGAGATGTTATGGAATTATAGTCGGGGAGTGGACAATCGTGCAGTTGGGGTGATCCAGGTTTGGCACAGATATGATAAACCTTATATTACATTAGCTTCCACGTATTATTTTATTGATGTGAAGTCCAATTCTCTCTATTCTTTTTTAGATTCCTGGTTGATTTTTCTTTGTTTAAAACACAGTACTAATTATATTCCTGCATTACTTGGTACCAACCCTTTGTAGATATCCCTTAAGTTCTAAGAGGGGATGTTGATGATACTTAAATCATTTGAAATATAGCAAGATTTGTACACTCGATTCCTGAGAGCAAGACTTGATAACTGTCATTATATTTTTACTTCATGATCAAGTCTAGTAAATATCATATCACTTATGTGCTTAGTGGTTTAGATAATAAAATAGACTGCTCAAACTCTTGTGGAGAGTTGAAGGTAGACAAAGCAAACTTATCATTTTGATTTGCATTGTGGAATGATAAAGGGCGTGGGGGGTTTGGGGATTCTCTTAAGGTAATTGGGTTCAAGTTTTTGGTGAAAAATGTAATAATTTGAAACCCTTATTGTCCCTGATGGGCAAACCCTCCCCGGAAATGTAGGGGTGAGCCTGAACCATGAATATAATGAGTGATCCTCCCTGGATATCTCAGTTATTGAGGGAAAAAAAAGTGGATGGGCTAGAGTGCTACTATCGCCTTTATATTTCCACTTAACATTTGCTTCCCAGTTGTGACCTAGTTTTGTTGTCTAGGTTTTCTTAATTTTTTTTTGGTATTTCCACTTTTCATGTTTTCCCTGCTTATGGTTCAGGAAAGCAAATCCATAGGAGCTGAAGTGAACTGGGGTGTTAGGTTCAAGGATTTTAAACATGTGGGTAATATCATGGGTTGCCTAGTTGGCTAGTTCTTACCCATTTTTTTATGAAGAAATACGTACGAATGAGTCTAGAACTAATATGTTAGCTATTGCAGTGTCAATGTTTTCTCTTAAACCTTTGTAAGGAGGTTTCATTACGGTTGCAAGGATGTGGAGTGCAGGGGCGCACCTTTACCCTCAAGGTAGATTCTCTCTTTTATTTACCGAGAAACA
>NW_019104540.1:968661-982125 GCF_001995035.1 Momordica charantia | reverse complement strand
ATGCTTTGATTTAGATAAAAAAACGAAGAAAAGATGCTGATGAACCCATAAAGTATATGGGTTGTGGAGATTGTGAAAACCTGAGCCACTCATTAACGGTAGTTGTCTGACAAATACTCCTATTTCTTTTATATGAATGGATAAGTTTCACCATGTTTATGCAATTGTATGATGCTTATTTTTTATTTGTATGATCTTGGCATCTTAAGGTTTAAGTTTTTCATGCTACTAGGTTCCTGTTGCCACTGACGATCTGGAAATTCTTCAGAGGATTGCAAAGCAGCTCTTTGGGTTTTTTGTCATAGGTAATCCTAAATTGGGCGTAATTATAACTTTTCAGCAATGGTAACATTGCTGTTTGCAATCCTGAACTGTTTCAGCGGCCTTTTCAACGTAGAATCAGTGTTAAAAAAAATATAATAATACTGCCTTTTTAATCCCCTCATATTTTCTAAATACATTCTAGTTTTCCCTTTCTAGACTAAAAATGTTTTTTTTAATCAAGTTAAATACATATTCTTTTCTCTAAGAGTTTCCATGTTGTCCTTTTTGGTGCATATAGATGTCAAAGAAATTCGTGGTATTGGTTTACAAGTTTCGAAGCTTCAAAATGTGGATATCTCTAAGCAACGTAAGTTAATCTTGTTTTTTGATTTTCAGGTACTATTTATTTTGTTTCTGTAGAATTGGAAATGTGTATGAATAATGAAAGAGAACTTGACGGGGCCTCAATTAAAAGGATGAAAAAGATTCAATGAGCTAATATTGGCTTAGGGTAGCTTGGTTGGCAAGGGTTTGAAGTCTCTTGGTCATATTGGCTTAGAAGACTCAAGTTTAGACTTTTTGATGAGCTCAATACCAAAAATCCTTGACGTCTCCTAGGTTTGGGGCTTGGAGCAGGTACGGGTGTCCCTGGGTATAGGGTAGCACTGACTCCCAATTAAAAATAAAAAACTTCTTTAGTGAGGAATATTAGAAAATGGTGCTTATGGGGAAAGATACGCCGATGATTGATGTTGGTTATGTGAGGAAAAGGAATAATAATCCTTCATATTGAGAAACAAGACCATGTCACCCCCTCGTAAATGAAGTCAACATTATTGAGACCTGTTGGGGATATGCAAATATAGTGACGGGAAGATCTTTCTGTAATTTTGGGGGAACATTTTCGACACGATCCTAAGAATTAAATATAAGGAATTCATCATCAATCCTTTCCTGTCGGTCAAGGCCCTACTGAAACGCCCAGTAGAGGATAATTCTTGGTTGCTTTGTCTGTTCTAGTGACCAAAAAATTGAAATAGAAATTGTATTGATAACTTGCTGAACAAGAAATACAGAAACAACACTATAAGTAATATTGGAAAAGTTTTGACACATCCAATCGATAGGTTAGCATGAAGTGGCCTTCCAAAATTGTGATCCATTTATTAACATCATCGTTCCAACACTCCTTCACGAAGCTGTAATTTCTGGGTAGGTACTAACTACTAAGGGACTCAGGGGCTCCTGATATCTAATTATATATATCCTCCTAGAATCTAATATTGGATCAATTTTGAATTTTGAAAGAAGTCTCCATTTCATATTAAAAGAGAAGTAATTAAACTTCTGCTTGCAATTTACAAAAGAAATAAGGAACTCTTTGCCAAATTTTTATTTATACAACTAATTAAATAATAGGTGTATTATCATTGGTCTTTCACCCTTTAACATGTCTTTTGTGGTAAAGTTGGTTTCATGTGTTTGTGTTCTTTTTGAAGGGATGAAAAGAAATTCTTTGGACACATGGCTTAATTCTTCATCTGCAACTACAGATGTAGAAAATAGTACTGGTCCTATGGTAAAGGACAGGGCTAATATAGGTATGGGAATTCATCTGCCAGTGGTCTTTGTTTCTTTTCTCTTTCTCCTTTTAGGTTGATGTACTGCTTTTCTTTTCTCTTTATTGCTTCTTGCTTGGGTATTAGTTGTATTTGATCTAAGAATTCAAGGTATGGGAATCTATTATGACTATCCGGATTGTAAGTTGTAACGATAAGAAAGCGATGATCGCTGGGCATCATGCTGGCTGAACAGCTGTATTTTTTATTTGTTTGTCTTTTTCCTTTTATAATATATTGATATGATAGTGACAGTAATACTTTCTGATTTGATGAGAGAAAAGAACGTTAGTGTAGCTCTTCTAGTAATAAGGATTATTTGCATAACTCGTGAGAAGCTCAACCTTAGGAATAATGCTATATTTTTTGTGGTTGCAAAGGTAATGCTAGAATTCTAGTTGTGAGGCATTGGTATTTCCATATTTGCATATTCATTTCTCAAGGAGCGTGGAGGTTTGGATATTGGAAATTTATAAGCTTATATTCTGCCATAATACTTATTAGAATAGTTTTATATAATTTAGTTTTAATATTTTTTGAAATGGACTTGCAACTATGTGTGGCCATGAATACAAATGCCGTTGCTTACATGCAGCATGACATAAGATACATGGTGAGACTTCAAATGAACTTGGGATTTGATTTTACTTTCTATTCATTGGTATGATCTTTAGACAAATAAGCTGTTTGAGCTTTCTAATTGTGGAGTTTGTTTACCACCACCTTGGTATGCTGTAATCAATCGATGCTTCTATAAGTAGTAAGCTTTTGTCATTTGAAAGTGCATGCGATGAATAAATTAAAAAATGGAAGCACAAAGTTAGTTAATCACCATAAACAATTAACTGGCACGTGACCATAGTCATGATTGGTTTATTTGGTTCTTTGGATTTTTTTTTGAACGTTTATTTGGCTTCCTTTTGTTGGCTACTTTCTATGGACACAATTTTTCTCCACTGTGAATATTAACCATTTTCTCTTCAACATAAGGTTTTAGGTTTTTCCATCTATAAGTTCATGTTATATGTTTTCAAATTTCATACTACAAGGCAGGCCACCTTTTTCTAAGTATCGATGACTGTTTTCCTTGCATTGATAGTGTATACAACGGTTGAATTGTCCTTAAAGGCATCATTCTTACTTTGTATGTAATAATTTTTACAGATAGTGATAAACAGAGTGACTCTGGAACTCCAGATCAGTTATCTGCTGATGCGACAAACGATCTGATTCAGGTGGATAATAATCAGCACCATAGTGAAGCTTTGAATCAGGTTTCAGCTCCTCCTCTGTGCCATCTGGATATTGGAGTTATAGGGAGCCTACCTCCTGAACTCTTTTCAGAGTTGAATGAAATCTATGGTGGGAAGCTAGTAGATCTCCTAGCTAAAAGCAGAGACAAAAGTGAAGATTTTCCCTCCGCTTTAAGCGTTTCGGCTCAAGGAGTAGGAGAAGGTGAAATTTACTTGGGGATAGCTATGCTAATTTTAAAATAATCTGCGTTGTCCTTTTTCTGCTGACAAAGATGCTGATTTTTTTCCCCTTTTTCTATTGGCAAATAAATGAAGATGATGGATGTACGTTATCAGATGTCCAAGAAAACAAAATACAGTCAGAAAATAAGGTATTATTTAATGGCGTGGAGCCTTTGGAATATGTCACATATTTTTGGTTGGGCTATACTAACAGCATCAAATGATTACACCATAAGCTGATTGTACTTTCTTTCTTTTTTTTTTTTTCCTATTTTTTGCTTCACTCTTTTTTTATCTTTATGCATAATCTACTATGGGGGAGAGATGCCTTTAACGTATTTGTATTCACCAAAAATAATGGTAGCATTTTATTTTTCTAGCTCACTTTAAGTTTATGCCGTTGTCTCATTTATGTATTATTATGGATTTTGGTCCTATGTAAAGCAGCAAATTATTAAACATTCACCACCTGCACAGATTTCTAGGGAAGGATTCTGCAATGTGGTGACTCCTATCCCCAACTCTGGATCTCATAGAATTGATTTACTACCTTCATCTCTAAGTCAAGTAGATCCGTCTGTATTACAAGAGTTACCTGAACCACTGAGGGCTGACATACTTAAGCAGCTTCCTGCACACAGGGAGAAAGAGCTTTTTTTGGAAAATTCAATTGGAAATCAACAGAAATCATGCGGAGCTATTGGCAATACATTTGGCTTAATTGATTCTTTGACGAAGAATGATCTTTGGTCTGGGAACCCTCCTCTATGGGTTGATAAGTTTAAAGCCAGCAATTGCTTGATATTAAAATTTCTTGCAGAGATGTATACAGAATCAGGGTCACCGGGAAACCTATATGGGATTTTGCTAAGGATTTTATCTCAATCTTGGCATCCTTCGGCTGCAGATTCCGATGGTTGGGATGGTGCCATATATGGTTTATGTGAACTTCTCAAGCAGTACTTTAAACTAAATATAGAGTTGGATATTGAGGAAACCTATGTTTGTTTTCGTCTTCTTAAGAGGTAATCTTGTATATTTGTTAAGATGACAAGCTGATACAGTCATGAAACTGTCCCTGTTTCAAGTGATCTTGCCTTGCTATCCAATTTTACAATACTTATCATCTTTCTTTTTTTGTTTTATTTTCTGGAATTTTTAGGCATAGCCATGCTGATCTAATATTAGAATCACATTTTTCTTATGTTACATAGTATTCACCTCTGTTTTCGTATCAGGTTATCTACAAAGTCCCAGCTCTTTCTGGAAGTCTTCAACATTATTGATCCTTACCTTCAGGTAGCACCATAAAATGATGATGGAGAGGATTCAAATGTTTTAGTTTTAATTGAGTCAATTCAATGGTTCTTTCATGTCACTAGTAATTTTCTTGTATCATGCTTTACAAATGAGTAGAGAGGTATGTGGTTAACCTTTATATGTTGGTATTTTTATAAACAATATGGAACATATAGATTAGGTCCTTCTAATTCTTAATTTAAGGGCGAGTGGAAGTGCCTCAGGGCCTTTTAAGGTTCATGATTAGGAATCAACTCATATATCTTTTTCGGTCATTTCAACTGTAATTACAATTCATTTGAGGTGAGAAACCGCTATTTATAAATTAATAATTTGAAGAAGAAGTTATTTCAATTACGGTTCATAAAAAGAAAATAATTGTAATGATTAAAAGTCTTGAAAAATAGCTCTGAAGGGAGATTTTGAGATGTAATACTTTTCAGATTTCCGTCCATCTCCTCACTTATCCTCAAGATCCAATCATGTCATTTATCTATGCAATTCTTTTTATAGAATTGTCCCGTAGGACCTTTCTTTTTCTTTCATGATTTCATTGAGATGGAAATTATTTTCTATATTGAAGATGTTTTGAATAAGGTTTTCAATCCTTTCATACACGTGTTCTCATTGTATTTCAAATCATCAGGGGGCAGTCAACGAAATCTATGGTGGAAATTTGAAGGTGTAGACCCTCCTCGCATAGTACGTTTTGATAAGATGGCATTGAGATGGAAACTTATGTGCAGGGTGAGTCACCCTTAATATTTTCAAAGTATTCTCAGCTCAATAAGGTGATATATTAAAACTTGATCACCAATTGACAATTTTTAGGCAAATAATGTCTACCATGAACAATATACTTCAAGTTGAAGTATCGAGACAGTATTTGTGCTTTATCTAAATCCTTGAGCATCTTTATCATGACCCAGGAACTGATTAGAAATGAAACTGGGGGAGGGGAAGCGCAGAGTTTTATCCTCTAGTTTGTGGAACTGATATTTCTTATATAATATTTTTGTTTTATTTTTAAATTCATCTCTGTACAGACATAAGTATAATAATTGATAAGATGTAAAAATCTGTATCACGTGGATAACTAATTACTTCAAAGTAAGACAGAGGTTCACTTAGAAGTACATTATTTGTGTTTTATTTAGAGACATGTGCACATATTTTTCCCCCATTAAGAGACTAGGTGCCGTTTCAAACTAGGTGCTAAATTTATTGTTTTTATGATAAGAAACTAGGATCCGTTTTCATAAAATCATTGTAATACGCAAGAGAGCTCTATTTTTTTTAAAAAAAAAACTGTTGTCATTTCTTCATCAAATTGATCTTGTTTATTTGAGTCAATGTACTCGGAATAATTTTATGACTTGAATTGATTGGAATCTTACCATTTTCATACAATTGTATAGAGTAGGTTAAAATAAAGTTTACAAATTGGATGTGTCACCACTCTATCAACTGCAGGATAAATAAGTCCCTTCATATGGAAGACAAAACTGATTTGTGGAGAAAAAAAAATTCTCTCCATCGTTATTGGTGGAAAATGCAGCTTTGAGAAGGACGGGAAGAAATTCTTTTTGCATGAAGTGACTACCGTTAATTCTTCCACAAGAAGAGCAATTAAAAGCTCTGTCTACAAAAAAACTGTTACAACTGGGTCTTGAACTGAGTCTAGGCATATGTTGCAGTCAAAGCCATGGGAAGCTCCACCATCAGCATCTGAGACACATGTTTGGTTATCTAAACAGAATTTGTCTTCTCCAAATGAATTGCTTCGCATCACAGTCTCTTCAAGGTACTGCTGCTCCATGGCCAGGTTTATGTTTCACTGCGGTTTTCTTTTTCCTCGATGCCTCAATCTGAGAAACGTGTCGAAAAGCAAGGTCAGATCAACAAGAAAACGCCTTGTGCTGGAGAATTACAAGTGAGAAACTGAATAATAGATAGTAGTGTTAATGTCGTCATACGTTTTGGTCCTCTTTATTCCTGTGGCTTATTAACAGATGGAGCTATTATATGTTGTTTCAGGTTGCCAGTATTCTACTTCGAGAATCTAAATCAAACAAGATGCATGCTTTTGGTAAGTCATTTAATTTTTGTTGTCTATAGCATATTGCCTGAGGTTAACTGTCGTGTTGCCCTTTGCTTCGTTTTATGCATACTATGTGCTGCCTCTTTTACTTGTTTTCCTTTTGTTTTCAGAGAAAAATTCTTAGACGTAATTGTAGCATACCTGTTGTTTAACTGTATTTTTTATTTTTTAGTAAAATTTCTGCCTCCCTTCAATTCTCCACGAACTCCCTTGATCTAACATTTCTAGATTTTTTACTTAGTTTTATGTGATCTACCTCCTTTCCCTCCTTTCACGTTTGTTTTGCAGTCGTCTTTCCATCTTTTACAATCACTTGCTCCTAAATTATGGTTATATGCTGCATTGTACTGCAGCTGTGTAATATCAATTGAGCAATCACCATGCATTGTCTCAATCATGTAATTTATTCATATAACTCCTTATTATCCATTTTAGGATAATATTTATATCTGCAGTTCGTTCGTTCAAATTTTCACAAGGCTTTTAGTTACCTCTCATTGGTGTTAAGAATCAAATTTGAAAATATGGCGATAGTCACTATAAGATACATTCTTTTTACTGTTATATTTTTTAAAAACCTCATGAGATGTTTTTTATTTCTCATCCATATCTTGAAAGTCGGGCGTACCTGTATGGTTTGGTGCAACTGTTGACCACATTTAGCATTTGTATTACATTTGATTCAGTGTCAAAAACCTTTTTTCCTATTTATTAGAGATTACTTCGGTATTTTTACATTATCTGTGGAGCAAGAAAGCATATGCTTCAAAGGATGTTAATATGATAGAATCCAAATAGCTGAAATAAATTGGAAGATAAAAAAGATAGGACACAATTATCTCAAAGTAATTCGAAATACTTGGACCTTCTCAGAGATCAAGCCTAAACCACACTAACAATTACCCACCTTCATCACTTCCCGCTCATTCTATTTATAACTAACCAATTCTTGAGCTAATTACTAATATACCCTTACTATCTCATTAATTACCCTAATTACACCAATGACATTCCTATCACGATCCCCTATTATCTAGTCATGATATTTCTGTGTGATAAACCCATTTGAGACTCATTTACCTTTTATGGCCTCTGGAAAGTGCTGGTTAGTCACCAGCATTTGGATTTCCATCAATGAATTTATGATTCCCTAAAGATTTAAGAATTAAGATACAGATACCACACGGTAACTCATTTCCACTTTCTACTATGGTCTATGAGTCATCAGTAGTCACTCTCCCCGTATGTTTTTTTTTCCTTATGGTTAGAAAAAAATTCTGACCTTAATATTTTCAGTAGCTGACATCGAGATGACAACAACCCAGCTGTGGATTTGACATTTGAAGGTCCAATAATTTGCGAGATCTGAACATTCGACGTAGGTGTTCAGTCTCACGGCCCTAACTGATCTTGGTTAAATTCAAGGACTTCTACCTATTCAGGTTAGACACGTTGATTGTGCTGCCTAAATGCAGAAATATGAACTCTGAACTGGATTGGGTTTATGAGTAGCTGATCTGTCGTTTTAATTTATCTTCAGGTAGTTTCTGCAGCTGATGAAGGGGATTGAATGTTGTCTATCACGCTATCCATCGTCTTTCGGCAAGGTGTGTGTAACAAAACTGTCCTCCATTTTCAAATGTTGATAGCCTGTTTGGATTAAGTCAGCTACTATTTGCCTGTTTCATAATTTGATTCCATGATAGTTTTTATTTTTTACTTTTTGGGAATAAATAACAAGGTTAAATTACAAATTTAGTCCTCAAGTTTTGATGGGTGTGTTTTAGTATGCTGTTAATACCAATAAGGCAATAACTAAATATACATGACTTGTTCGGATTCAAGTTACCATCTGTTTGATTGCTTCATAATCTAATTGTATGCTTGTTTCCTTTGGTTTTTTCCCTTTTTCTTGAGAAATTAAGAATAAATATGATTATTATAGGTAGTTCCATTGATAGAAGTCTGACAAATATGTAATGCCGATATTCTAGCACAATCCAAGAGGTTCAATTGTTTATGGATCATACTTTTAAATGTTCAGAATTCTTTCAAAGCACACACAGAGAAAGATTATATCTCTTTGTCAAAGGAAACACATTGGTCTGATGGGCAGCACATGATGTCACACAACTCTATTTTTATTCAAACATGTGTAGAGGCCGTTCAAGGTCTGTATGAAAGAAAATTTGATTCTACATTCCATTTTTCGCCTTTGCTTTGTAGACCAAAACGATAGATTTGGTATGAGAAATTGCTATTTTAACCAAACTTTTATGACCCATTCAGCTCTTTCTGCCTTCCCAATTCCTAAAAAAAATCTGCTTTCTGACAGATATGAACTGCACGTGGCATTGATTGGTTTGACAACCGGATGCGTGTGTGGACTAATGCTGGTCATTGCAAACGCTTGGAAAATGTCTTGAATTACGGAAATCCGACATGGTTCCCTTTCTTCCCTTCTGCCTCCTCATGTTTGACTCTGCTATTATTATTTTTACTTTATTTAGGACTATGGCTACGTAATCATTCTCATTTCTTGTTTATCATTTTTAATTGTTTTTATAAATGCAAGTACTTGGTAATTGTCATTGTTAAGTAACATTTCCAAAATTACGTAAAAATTTTGAAAAATAACAAAATCAAGTTCTTTTAGATAAATGTATTATTTTATTATTTTATTTTTATTTTTAGAATGCATAATGAAAATAAAAAATTAATTTTTTTGAATATTTAATTTGAAAAATTAAATTTCATATAAAATATTTATAGAATTTTAGAGAACGAATAGTTTCCAAACTTGTTTTTGTTTCTAATGATCAAGATGTAGTTCTATTTTTTAACCCAAAAAAAAGAAGAAAAAAAACGAGCATATGTTTTACATGTATAATTTTAATGTCTTTGATTCCAAGTTTGAATAGCAGCCAAAAGATTATTCTTTTTTCATTTTTTTCCCCTCATTGTGTGTACTCTTTTGTTTAGGCAGTTCCTATGTTGGACGGAGTTGAGACAGTAGTTGAATTGAAGTTGGATTGTGTTATCATCTTTTCAGATTGCTTCTGGGTAAAAGATTTCCTATTGAAGAAACTGAAATTTTGACAGAATTTGGAACGATTTMTTTTTTTCCTTTTGATGTTAATTTACTTTAATGGATGAAAATCTTGTTGTAGAGCCATAATTGATAACTTAGCACTCAATGGTGTAATCTATTGCCTCAATGATTAGAGGTGTTTTTTTTATTGAGTTTGGCCAATATATTTGGTTTCATAGTTAATTAAAATATATAGAAGAAGTTGTATTTTTTCTTTTTAAGTGGGAGACTGAATCTTCAATCATATATATGACTTAATTTAATCCACTTTCGCCATAAGTGAACATTTATTAGAAAATCAATGTTCCTTGTTCCCATAAATTTGAGAAAAACTGAGAGTCAATTTTCTGGTGGAATATTTTAGCTTCATTAAAAACATTTTCTTTTCCTTAGATCTAATGGGAAAGGGGACTAATTAATTAAGCATTATAGGAAGATTAGGTTGGGTTGGGGGAAAGCACAATCTCAAAATGAAAATTCCTCTGCATGAGTTTTAGAGATAGAGAGAGAAAGATGATGTAACATTACAAAAGTGAGCTTAGTCCTAAAATTAACCCAACATTTCACCAACTTTGCATTTTTATTTTCTTACACTCATCGACTTCTTCCCCCGTAACCACATGATTTCAAGCCTCTGCATACTTTAAACATTTATAATATATTTAAAAGTTAAAGTTTAGTTATTAGAGGCCTGTTGTTTCTTGTTTACTGTTTCTCGTTTTCTGTCCTTTGTTTCTTTATTTTCTAGAATCAGAAATAGAAATATGTCTTGTAACCATTTATGTTTCTTATTTTTTGTTTTATTTTTAGTTTTTTTTAGTACAATTCGTGGGGTGGGAATTCGAACCAACAATATTTAAAAAGATTCTCATAGACATTTAGATTTCAAATTTTGTGTCTAATAAGTTTTTGTCATTAATTCCATCTCGTTAAATGAAACCTACAATGTAAGCATTAAAATTGAGGGATAACATTTTTTATCTTTAATTGTAGAGAAGTTATATTCAGCAAAAACTATGTTCACATCTCCAAAAACTTACCAAGTATCAAGCTTTTCCATTCAAAATGTCAAACTTTGAGGATTCGGGGAAATCCCCCATTTTCAAAACCACAAATACAAAAATAAAAGTATTCATCTACCCCCCAAAGTCAAACACCAAACCCTCACCCCCCTTTTCATTTTTTCTTATATAGACAATCTTTCCATTTACCAAACACCTCACCAATATACCATCTTCTTCTTCTTCTTCCTCCCTTTCTCTCCAATGAAGTCTCATTCTCTCCTTTTGGCTCTCAATGCCATTGCCATCTTCATCTTCTTCCTCTTACTCTCCTCCATGCAAGTCCACTCCTCAAGACCTCTCAAACATCATCCTTCTCCGTCGGTGACTTCTCCGGCGAAACTTCTTCACGTATATAAAGCGTATTCAGGGCCGAGCCGCCGCGGAGCTGGCCACTGACTCGCAGGAGGCCTGGAAAGATTGACGATGACAAATGGGGGATCTTTGTTCTGTTCCAAACATGTTCGGCAGAGATTTTGATGTTTTTAGTATAGATAAGCGGCTTTAAAATGTAGTGTACAAATGTTTTTCAACCATATTGATACTTTTCTTCACATAGAAATCAGACATCTTTTTAAGCGTAATATTCTTCATTTTGTACTTTTTTTTTTCTGTTTCATTGGAGAAAAATATAGATTTGTTATTTATATAGTCAACTTTTGTTGGTTAATTTTTCAGCTTCCATGCTTTGATTCAAGTGTAATATGATGGTCGATGTGCGCGATACTTATCCATAAATAGAAAGATTTGCTTATTGATAATATAAGATTTTTTTTTTTTGAATTCAATAACATGTGATAATTCCAACCATTAACTTATACTCAAATCAGTGATAATATATGAATATTTTGATATAAAAAAAATGTCAACAAAATATGCTAAGGATTTTCTCCTTGTATTATTAAGTATGTGTTGGGATTGGTGGAGCCAAAACGATATCGGAACGAGCTAGGGATGAGTCGGGATCAAGTCAGGATGCGTCGGGGTAGAAGCAGAGATGAAAAACAGAGGAAACGAGCGCTGCAGTCTAGAGAGGTCAAGGATGCAGCGCCGTGGCGCTACAGAAGGCGTCACAGTGCTGTCAAAGGGTGCGCGGGTGGGATCTTTCTCCGTCCGTAGCACCATGACACTATTTTGAGTCTATAAATACTACAGTTCAGGTTTAGGGTTTTGCAAGCCGAATTTGAAGTCGTTTCAGCCATTTTTCATAGGGTTTTCGTGGCAGTTTCAAGGGAGAGACATTGAGACTAATCAAGATCAACATATTCGGGGTAATTAGATCTTGATTCTTATGAGTTTTTTCATTCATGTACCTAAGTATTAATTGAGTATTAATTGTGTTAAAATACTTAGAAGCTAGGAGGCTTTTGCTGGGACCTCTAGGAGATATTTTTTAGGAGAGCTTTGTATTCCAATCCTAATTAACATTATTAGTGAATTACCCACAATTGGACGTAGCCTTTAGTGGTGAACCAGTATAATCTGCTGTGTCGTTATATTGTGGCTTTACAGTTTTCTTCCTTATTTGCATATTGTGGTTGTGTTTGGATATTTTTTGTGAAAGGAGAAACTATACAGGACTGTTAATTTCCAACAAGTGGTATCAGAGCCAGGTTGCAGATCATGGGAGACATATAGCAAGCACACCATTATTATGATGGGATTTTGAAGTTCAGTCGAGAGAATTTTAGTTCTTGGAAGATGCAGGTAAATGATCTTCTTACGTGCAAGAAAATACACAAGACTTTGGGGGAGAGACCAGCAGAGATGACTAATAAGCTTGGAGTGAGATGAATGAGCAGGCCGTTGCAAACATCAGAATATCATTATCGATGGAGTATGCAGTCTGGTGGCGAAAGAGACTTTAGCGAAGGAACTATTGAAGGCCTTGCAAGACAGGTATGAAAAACGTTCTGCCAATATAAAAATACTTCTATGGACGAAGTATTTTAATATCCACATGGAGGAGAGTACCTCGGTGAATTCCCACATTAATGAGCTCACTGATATATCGAATAAATTAGAAGGGATGGGTGTCAAGATTGATGAGGAGGTGAAGGCTATGAGGCTGTTGACATCTTTGCATGACAGTTGGGAGACGATGAAGACCGCGGTGTCAAATTCATTAGGGGATAATAGCTTGAAATTTTCAGTTATTTATGATGCCGCCTTATCTGAGGAAGCTTGGAGAAAATTAGGAAAAATGTTTGCATCTACTTCAGGGGCAAAAAACGAGGTTGAATCATTTTTGGTAGCTCAGAACAAAGGAAAGAGCAAGATGAACTACACAGGGAAGCAGCAGCATAGATACAACAGGGGTCGTGGGATTTCCAGTGGAGAAGTGGAGTATTTTTACTGCCATAAGAAGGGACACGTTAAACACTTTTGCAGATCTTCAAAGAAGATTTTGAGAAGGGGAACAGTGATATTGTAATAAAAGAAGATCGGGTTGAAGAGTTTCTGGCTTTTGTTTAGAGAAACATATTTGTAGACGGGGTAGTGGACATTGCAGCATCAAGGCATGTTGCTTCACACGTTGGTTCTCATTTCTTGC
>NW_019104540.1:942362-965431 GCF_001995035.1 Momordica charantia | reverse complement strand
CCCTGTATACAAAATCAACCCATCATCATCCTCCATTGCTTCCTTCTCAGAGCTTCCTCCCCATGGCCATGGCGGGCGACCAGAAATCTGCAACTGTACAATTCCCCAAATGCAAGCTACACTCCACTGGAATCAGACACAGCCCTCTGCTTCTGAGGTCCATTTCTGCCTCCCCTGCTTCTCTTCCCCCCTGTTCTCCATGAAAACGTCAGGTAAAAACTTGCAGAGAGACGGAAGAAGAAGAGAAAAAAAGTGCTTACAGTGGCTGATGAAGAAGAAGATGAAGAAGATGAAGAATTCAAGTGGTGTTGCAGATAAGGGCTGCAGAGGACTTGAACTTGTTCGTGCAGAAACTTGATGTAGCCCATTGCCTCGTGAAGCACTGATGCTGTGTCTGTCTGTTTTTAGTTCGTTCATCAAGTTCCCAAAAGTCAGAACCTTTTTAATCGTTTTACCCTTTTGGGTTAAAGTAAAACCGCTTTTTTGACTGAAACTTTTCAGTAAATTATCCCCAAAGTGTTGAGCATAAAAGAAATACAAGAGATTCTGAAACAGGGGAAATGAAAGGAAAATACTTCTTGGCTCAGTTTGGATAAAATATTGTCCTTACCACCATTTTTTTAAAAAAATCATATTTTTGCATTTTCCTCTTAATTGTCAAACATAGACAAAATTCCCAAAAAAAAAAGTCAGGAAAATACTTGCTACTCAACCGGGTAAGAGTGGAAATGCAAAAGTATAGACCTTTTTTTTAAAAAAAATGAGTTGTCAACTTTCAACTGTGGCGAGGACGAGATTTGGTCAAAAGAGGGAGTATTTTCCTTTCTAAAATGTAAAGCAAACATGTTGGAATTGAAGGTTTTTTTTTTGTGGGTTTTTTGTTTTTTGCACCTTGCCAAAGGGAGAAACCAGTTGCTGTAGAGCTGTGATTCTTTCCCCTAATTTCTCCTTCCTCTGGCAACCCAAAATAAAACCACTTCAGAAAGATGAAGAAAATGAAGGTTAATTAAATGGCAAAAATGGACCTTTGCATGCCCAGCATCGGCTTTGATCTTCTTCGAAGCTCTCTGGTTGGACGACGGAGCTGCTTTAATGGCGGCCGCTTCTGGGTCCGACCCATTTCGCTTCTGCACTTTCTTCACACAAAAAAATCAAACAAACAAACAGTTGAAATTAAAGCAAAACAAGTAAAGAACGTGAAGATTTGCGTTGTGGGACTTTACAGAATCGGTGCATGTGAGAGTGGATTTCTGACGCGGCTTGGAAATGGAACAGGGCTCAGAGAAAATCAGCTGCTGTTGATCCTGCTGCTGTTTGGCGCCGAAACAGAGCATTTTTGGGGGATCTTCCATGGCGAAAGCAGAGGAAGCAGCAGAAACAGAGTAATTAAAGAAATGATTTTTATAATCATCATTATCATTGTCGTCGTCATCATCATCATCTGCAGCAAAGAGGAGCTGAGAGAAAGTGGTTCCAGCAGCGGCGCCCGTGATCGGTGCTGCTGCTCCGAGGTGGTCCCCACCGGAAGCTTGGTTTTCCGCCATTAATGGAGGAGGGAAAGAAAGGGAAGAGAGGAAGATGAAAACAGAGTCTGAAATGAAGCTCTCTTTTGAGAGAAGAAAAACGGAAGCTTTTGTGTCAGTGTGAGTGAGAAGCAGTGGATTTTTTTATTTTTTATTTTTCTTTTTCTTTCTTTTTTTGGAGAGTTCCAAGAGAGGGTTTTATATATGTGTGTGTGTGAATATTTGGTCAAAGGTTTGGTGGGCCGAGAAGACCGTGGGTTTCGCTGTCCAAAGCAGAAGGCAGCCATTGCCAGCGTACTCATTTTCCCTTCCTACTTCTATTTCTGTTTAATCATTCATTCCATAGGGATTAGAATGGGGATTCTAGAGTTTATAAGCGTTCTTGATTCGAACCAATTCTATTTCGAGTAATTTCTTTAAGAATTTTCTTAGAAATCATGTGAATCTTTAATCTTTAATTGTGGGACCAATCCTATGATCTAGATAAGATTAAGTTATCGTTCTAGGATCCATCATCTCTTCTCTAGAGTCTAACTTGACGTTGCAATTATAGTTACTTTGATAAGTGTCGTACTAGTGCTTGAAATTCTTTTTCTTGCTGTTTCAACTATATTTTAAAAAAAAATTTTTTTTTATCAAATTCATGGTTTTTATAATTATGGGGTGAGATTGACGAGTTTAATGACAATCCTCTATCATATGAATAAAACTCTATCAACTCTAATGGCATGCTTTAACAGCACTAAGACCTAAACATTTTTCAACATTAATATCAACTTCTTAATCAGGCTTCTACCAAACTTCAATTGAGAATGGTTAATAAATTAAGACTTCTATCAAACTTCTATTTAGAATAATTAATAAATTAATGTTGAACAATATCATATCCTCCACCATTTTCACAACGGTATGATATAGTCTATTTTTAGACATAAGTTCTCGTAACATAACTTTTTGTTTCACGTAAAAGACTTCATATCAATTGAGATATCGTTATTTACTTATATGCCTTTAAATTATCAACTAAGAACTAAAAAAAGAAAGATTTTTCTTTTTTTTTAAAAAAAAAAAAGATATAATATATCATAAATATGAAGTTAAGGAATTAAATGAGGAAGTAGCAATTACTATATTTGCATGAATAGTTGTAAAATTATAAATAAAGCTTTTCCCGACATTTAGTGGATTTGTTTCATAGGATGCCGCGTTTCCCCGACACATCGGCGGTGCAATGGTCTTTCCGACGACCGAAGTCTCGGCCATGCCCCTCCCCTTTTTCTGTGGCAACAAAATCAATGTCCTAATGGCACCTCTTTAATTTAATAACAACCTTTAACTTATGATATAAATCAAATAAATTTGATAACCTAATTTGATAACTTGAACATAGTTCAATTGATTAACGTACATATATTTTGACTAAAAAGTCATAGATTTATTTGTTAGGGATATTTAGCGTGTCTTGACTCAAACTTGTAGCTACCTTGACTTAGATTATATAGCATGGCTATACTTAGAATATTGACATGGTCTATTTTGATAAGATTGAATAAGAGAGCTCATCGACCATATACATGCAATTTGGTCATTATAACTCTTTTACTTCCTATATTTCAATAGTGTTACTCACATGTGATTTATTAAATATTGTCATGTTTCTGGTTGATTGACGAAATATAGTAGATAAATAGATAGATTAATGGACATAACATGTCAACATATTATCGATGGTATTATTGATAGATTAAATACAAATATCTTTGAACTCAAAAAACCAAAGAAAAAAAATCTTCAAAAGCCTGATCAAAATATTTTAAAGTTTAGAAACTAAAAAGAGAGATAAAGTGTTCAAAATTTAAAGAATTAAAGTTACAATTAAACCATTTATACATTTTATTTTATTTTATTTTGGGAATTCCTCTTAAGTTATCCAATTTAGCGTATCTTGATTCAATCTTGTAGCTACTTTTGACTTAGGTTATCTAATTTAGTGTACCTTGATTCAATCTTATAGCTACTTTGACTTAGATTATATAGCATGACTATACTCCTAATATGGACACGATCTGTTTTTTATAAGATTCAATAAGAGAACTTATCGATCGCACATGCAATTGGTTCCTCATAACTCGTTTGCTTCCTATTTTAATAGTGTTACTTACACGTGATTTATTAAATATTAGTTATATTTTTGATTGGTTGACGTAATATAGTAGATAAATAGATAGATTAATAAACTTAACATGTCAACATATTATTGATGGTATTAATGACAGATTAAATATCAAATATCTTTGGACTCGAAAAATTAGGAAAAAAGATCGTCAAAACGTCACTAGAACATTTTAAAACATTTTAAAGTTTAGAAACTAAAAAGAGAATAGATATAGTGTTCCAAATTTAAAGTATTAAATTTATAATTTAATCACTCATACATTTTATTTTAGGCCTTGTTTACTTTCTCTGAAATGAAATTAATTGATGAAACTTACTTCAAATTTGGTAATTCCTCCCCAATTCCTCTCTAAAAATCTCATTAATATCATTATCACTTTCTATTCCGTGGGTCTTCATCTTATAGTTAACTCATAATTATTTAATTAGTATTGTTTTACAATTTTATTGTTTCTTTATTTATTTATACTACTGTGAATTTTTATTTTAATAAAAGTTATTAACTAATATCAATAAAATAGTTAAAATAGAATTTTATTATTATTAAATATTATAACAATAAAATTTAATTTTCTATATTGATGATGAGTGTTCTAATAATAAATATATTAAAATTTTTTAGTTGATGTAAATTTATTTGAACTATCTATTAATTTTTTATTCAATTTTTTCTAGTATAGCATATGGGGTGGAGGTGCAACTCACAACTATTGATTTGAGATATATGTTCACTATTGTTCAACTATACTCATTTTGACTAATTATCTATTATTAGTTAATATTAAATAAAAATTTTAAAATAAAAAATATTTAAAATCAATAAAATAAATTTAAAATTTATTATTGTTTTAGGAACCATTATTGTTTTAGTTTAAATAATATTAGTCCGTTTATTAATGTATTAGTAATTAACTATAAATAAGAAAATAATTATTATTAAAAAAATTTAAGTAAACAATATAAAAAATATTCTCATTCCAATTTATTTTTATTATTTTAATTCTTTGATAAGTAAATGGGGTTAGTGTCGTTTTATTTATCTGACAAATGACACTGAGATTCTAAAACGAAGTGGTTGCATTTTGTTTAGTTTCGGAGGCAAGTTAATAAATGAGAGAGGAGAGTGTCAAAAAAAATAATAATAAATGAGAGAGGAGAGAGAGAATACTTTTAATTAACAAATGTTTGGATTTTGTTTCAAATATTTTAAAGGTTTAAATATTATTTTTCTTCACCAACCTTGGATTTTGTTTTGATTTCTTTATTTTTAATTTCCGTTTATTTAATCCACGTACTTTAAGTTTAAAACTTCTAATTTAGTGTCCATATTTTAAAATTTTGTAAAATTTTAACACAAATTTTGTGGGAGATAATTGAAATAAATATTGAGAAACAAACACATAATCAATTAGGTTGAGACGTGGGTATCTTGCCCTCCTTAAGGACATTCAAATCTTTTGCCATATGTATTTCTTTGTCAACAATCGGTGTAGTAGGTATTTTATGGTCTGTCTCCTACAGGATACAATAACCTAACTAAAACATTATTAGCTCCAATCACTCTACAACTAGAAGTGCAGCTCATCTTTCGGTCAATTGCTCTTAAAAGAATAAGATGGATAATAGAGAAAGTAGAGAAGAGAATTTGACTGGTAGGTTGTATTGGTTGTGTTTTGAGAGAGGTATTATAAGAACTAAGTATAAAAATAACCTCTCTGAAAATACGTTCTCTTCTTAAAAGATAAAACACTCTCAAAACTTAAGCACTTAATTTAAATAAAAAAGAAATTCATATTTAATTATTGATAAATATTAAAATGTAACAAAATATTTTATATACAATGGAAATCCTTTAGTACTAACTACCTTTCATAAAATTTAGTGAGTAGAATGTCGTGCAACAATTTTAGTCGAAAGAAATGTAATACAAACAAAAATAAAGGAACCAAAATGGTAACTTTTTAAAAATATATGGATCAAAATAAACGTTTCGAATGTATCTAGACTAAAATGAACAAAAATTAGAAATATAACGATCATTAAAAATATACATTTTTAAAAATATAAGAATTAAAATTAACTAATATCGAAAATGCATTCACTAAAATAATATTAAAATTTTTGAAATAACCTCATTTTCATTCGAGTTAATATAGGTGAGGTTGAATCATTGTGATGAAATATTTAGGCCATTTGCATTTTCGTCCCTTTTCAATTTAGTCTATATACCTTTTTAAAATATTGTTTAAGTTGTTTCCAATTCAGTCTATACTGCTTTAAAAGAACTTTTTTAGTCACTTATGTTTATCTTTTCTCTAATTTTTACGATTCGAATTCCCCCTTAATTCAAAAGGAAGATATATGTTGATGGCTTTATGATTCAGGAAAAGATATCCAGAGAAGATATCCTGATTGCCTCAAGATTCTCCCTCGATTCATATAACCAGATTTTCTAGATGTATTACGATTCGAATTCCACAATCCCTAGAGGCATCAGTATTCAACTTCTATAAATAGGAAAGTAAGTCAAACCTTGGGCGACAAATCTCTACTTTTTGTTATGCTCACAACACTCTACACTTTATACTCAATTACTCCGATTCTGACTTAAGCATCGGAATCTGTGTGGCAAGAGCCACACCAGTCTTTAATGCTATTCTGTTTTGCAAGTCTCGTCGATCCCTTTAATCTAGAAGATTGGTGCGAATTTGGCGGAATCCTAGCAGGCCAAATTTCTGCATCAACAATTGGCGCTGTCTTTGGGGACGATGAGTTCGGGAAGGAGTCCACAACATTCTGATGAAGAATGCCGCCACAGGAGGAAAGTTCATAGGGGTACACCTCCGCCGAGACAGCCGAAGGAGAGACTGACCGACTAGTTCTCAGACCAAAGGATACCGACCGACCAGATGATGGACAGAAGGGTACTGCCCGATCAGTTCTCGGACAGAAAGACAAACCGACCGAGGTTCTGGATCAACAGGGTGACAAGATGGCTGCCTTAGAAAAGAAGATTGAAGGAATGCACCAAAGCATGTCCCTGCTTTTGCAAAAACTCGAGTAACATGAGATGGAGCAACCAGTGCTTGTTCACGATCCACGAAAGGGTAATGCTCCAAAGATTGAAGGAGTTTGGGAGACAACCAACCATGCACGAAGTAAACTGAAGATAAGAGGAAACGACAAACCTCGAACCGCGTCAAACCTAATAATACAAGGAGAAAATCCTTAGCATGCGTACATGTCGGCAAACAGCTAATCAAGGAACTCAAACTGAGATAGACCTAAAAGCAGGCCGATAAGCAAGAAGCAAGTTAGTGAAACCAGGGAAGAGAATCCTGAGGTGCTGAAAAAGGCATGCGTACAGGTCCAACAAGGTTAAAACAGAAAGCAGGCTAACCTAACCAATCAATGAAACCCATGGGTAAAAAATCATGTGGCAAAAGCCAAAATAGGTTAGAGACCCGAGGGTGTTGATTTAACTTGGGGTAAAAAACCGGCAAAAGCCAAATATGTTAGAAACCCAAGGGTGCCGACTAAACTTAAGGTATAAAAGTCATTGGCAAAAGCCAAATGGATTAGAAACTCGAGAGTAAACCCTGAGGTATAAAACATGGGCAAAAGCCAAAGAGGTTAGACACCCAAAGGAAGTACCACTGGTCCTGTTGAAAGTTAGATCCCAAGGCCAAAATCTAACGGTTCAAACTAACCGTATAGTAGTGCCTAATAAACTTGATTGCAACCAACTACAACAGAAGAGAATGGAGGCTATGACAGCCAGCCAATAAAACGACAATCGACAACAACAAAAGGGTATCGATTGGACTCAGGGTATAAGAACATTGGCAAAACCCAAGTAGGTTGGAAACCCAAGAGTAAACCAAGAGACTTGACTACAGCCAACTACGACAAAAGGGTATGGGGGCTACAACAGGCCAGCCCATAAAAACGACAACTGATAACGATAAATACTCTCAACACTAAGGAACTCGATTGCAGCCAACTACAACAAAAGGAAATGGGGGCTATGACAGTCAGCCCATAAAAAGCGACAACTGACAACGACAAGTACTCTCAATGCTAAGAGACTTGATGGTAAACAACTACAACAAAAGATAATGGGGGCTAGGAAAGTCAGCCTAATTAAGACGACAATCAATAGCGACCAAAAAGAGTCTATTCTACAAAATAGTTAACCCATGAATGACAAAATACTCTCAAAGCAGAACTTTGACAATCTTAAGCTTGAGAGTGGGGGCTATTGTTATGGATGAGAAAATCTTTATTTTCTACAATTCGAATTTCTCTCATTTAAAGAATTCAAAAGGAAGATATATCTTGATGACCTTATGATTCAAGAGAAGATATCTTATATTCAAAAGGAGAAGATATCTTGATTGGCTCAAGATTCTCCTAGATTCAGATAACCAGATTTACTAGATGCACCACGATTCGAATTCCACAATCACTGGAGGGATCAGTATTCAACTTCTATAAATAGGGAAGTAAGTCAAACCGAGGCGACAAATCTCTACTTAAGCATCGGAGTCTGTGTGGCAAGAGCCACACTGGTCTTTAATGCTATTCTGTTTTGCAGGTTCTTCTAGAAGATTGATGTGAATTTGGCGGAATCCTAGAAGGCCAAATTTCTGCATTAACACTATACATTTCTCAACTAACAAGTCAAGATGAAAGGCTCCAAAAGACTCTCTATTCAAAAAAGAGAGTATTGACATAAAAAAGAGGGTCTAATATGCCCGAAACTATGGCTTGCACTAAGTAGGGAGAGCTCTTCTTGGGTTCATCTTGGGTGGAAGGAGCCAGATGACACAAATTTTGCTTTTTCTCACCCAAATAAACTTTTATAGTATTGACATTCAGTAAGGTCATAGAAATTTAGTAGACCATTTAAAAAAATGGAAATCGAAATTTATACCAACTTCTTATAAATTTAGAGGAGCTTTTAAGAGTAAAGGGTAAGAGATTTCACCTCCATCCGCTAGTTCAATTCATCACCTAAGGTATTCAATTCTCCCCGAATCAAATGGATAGCCACCAAAGAGTCTGATTCAACTTCAATTCGTGAACAATTTGTGGAGCGGGCGAACTTTAAACCATCAAAGATGTCTCTGATTTCAATAAGCAAGGGCGATAATGCGTAAGGTATATGTAAGGATTTTGCTCCGATGAGAGCTCTGTTTGAGTTTCGAATAGCAACTCCGAATCCAGTTGAGGTGCTCCGGTAAGCAGCATCAGTATTTAACTTCAAAGAGGTTCCAGATGGAGGCCACCATTGTTGAGAGGTTCGAGGATGTGGAGATACTCGAGGTGAAGAAACGATTCCAGCTAATTTTGAAGATAAGAATTAATCCATTCACATTTTATTTCAGGTGGGGAAATCCGATTTCCATGTAACAAAGAATTGCAATCGTTCCAAATAGCCCAATAGGTAACTGCCGGCAAATTTTTTGCATCTGAATTAATTTGATCCAAGAGATTATGCCAAAAGGTGCCGAATTGGTAGGGAAGCAATGCACTGAGGGGGAAGAGAAATTTCCAGATCTTCTTAGCTCCTTAAAAAAAAAAAAAAAAAAAAAGGCATGAGTAGTACTCAGCAGATTTAGTGGAATAGAGTGAGCAAACATGTAACACATCTAGCCCCCTTGTATTAAGATTTTGAGCGGTAGGGAGATGGTCGTGTGCTCCTTTCCATAGAAAATGTTTAATTTTGTGAGGGATAGTAAGATTCCATAAGATTTCCA
This sequence comes from Momordica charantia, assembly GCF_001995035.1. The sequence goes on along the minus strand of NW_019104540.1, from coordinate 955,971 downwards.
TTGATCACTCCAATAGACATTGCTGGTAGACACACTGTACTTAATGCATAAATAGCTTGTATCCACTCTTTACATTATAAGTCCCTCGTTTTTCAGAGTGTCATAGCCAAAAGTCATGTAGGTTGCAATGATTTATAGGCATAGTTATGATTAGATCCCTATCTTCAACACAAATAAAAATTGAGACTAAATTAGTGTCTCATTCTCTTTGTTGAGTGATGAAATCAGCCACCCGAACATCGATATTTCCATTAATAGCAGTAATAGGTCTGAAGGTAAGGGGCCTTGGAATCCATGGATATGAGAAAACGTTTATAGAAGATCCATTACCAACATGAAGCCGCAAGCCTTTAATAAGAAGATATCTACCCATAGGAAACCTCTCCAAACAAAACAAAAAAAAAAAAGAAAGAAGAGTTTTTGGTGTTTATTGCATTGATGATATATGTATCTTGAAAATATTTTGCTTTCAAAACTTTGGAGATTTAGAAGGTTTGGATTTTTAAGCACACGTCAAACCTGTTTAACCACCAAAGCTTGATTAAACCCTTCGATACCCCTAAAATTTATACCACCATATTCTTTAGTAAAACACATTCACTCTCATTTCATCCAGTACAGTTTCTGAGTATCATTGGTTGATCCCCACCAAAAACGATCGAACATTTGAGAGATATCAGTGTAAAAACCTTTGGGAAGGCGAAAAGCGTTCATAACATAAGAAGGATTGTTTAGCCAACACTCTTAATAAGAACTTCTTTGCCCCCAACAGAAAAGAAGGAATGTTTTCATCCTCGCATAGCTTTCCATATTTTATCTTTGAGGAAATTTCAGTTCACGCCTTTCCGCCTAGTGAAGTGAGAAGGCAACTCGAAGATAATTCCCGAAATTATTCACCAAGTTGACATTAAGTATGGTTTGAAGGTATTGCTGCCTTTCAGGATGGACATTAGGAGATAATAGAAGTGTCGATTTTGAGAAATTAATGCACTGCGAGCCCTGAGGTCCTTCCATAAGAATCCAAAAGTCCTTAGGCATTCAGACCCAGAAGATTTTAGAAAAGTGAGGTTGTCATCTAAAAAAAGAAAATGAGAAATACAAGGACTATTAACTTCAAACTGAATACCTGTAAGGTGACCAAAACTGTTAGCATTTTTTATCAACGTAGCCCTAAACGAAAAAAAGAAACAAGTATGAGGAGAGTGGATCACCCTGTCTGATTTCCCTGAGGAGAGAACGAGCCTCTTTGGGAGTCATTTATAAGGATGGAAAACTTGACCGTAGAAACACAAAGGATAATGAGCATGATTCATCTATCATCAAACCCCATCCTCCTCATTAAGCATTCAAGATATAGCCATTCAACACGATCAAAAGCTTTGCTTAAGTTTAACTTTAGGACTACCATATCATTCAAACCATATTTGAAGCTTTTAATAGAATGAAGACACTCATGGCCGATAATGATATTATTAAATTGATTTTTAAGACATAAATTGATTTTTAGGGCCTCGCTTGATGATGATTTTGGAAAATCATTATACTTAAATATCTTTTTTTCAAAATCATTCATTCTAATATCACTCTCAACGCAGACTAAGTATTTATGCATCATGCATGTTAGCTAATCATCAATAAATTATAACATTTCACTGGCAGAAATGATACACACTGAAAAATATTAAAACATAATAAATAAAATTAAAAATATTTAGACAATAGGAACTCAATTGAAAAAACACTCAAACATTCAAGACTGTAGTACAATATTCTTCTTCTTCTTTCTTATTTTTTTTAGTTTAATAGTTGTAGGGCTAGGATATTGAATTAGTGATCTTTCTAGCGGTGTAACGAACCGAACCGACCCAAAAATCTGACCGGAAACGAACAGCTTTCAGGTCGGTTCGGGTCGGTTTCAAGATTTTTCGGTTCGGGTCGATTTTGACTAGAATAACCGAGTATTTATGACAAATGTGAAGCCGTACCCATTTTCTTTATCCTCTTCCTCTTGTTCCCTCTTGACAAGCAGCCACTTCTTTAAAAAAAAAAAGCCAAACAGCCACTGCCCATGAAACGAAACCCCAGCATGCGGCGACGATCTGAATGGCGGCACGCGGCAGCGACTCCAACAGCGGCATGCAGCGGCTACTCCAACGGCGACATGCAGTGGCGACTCCAAAGCGGCACGCGACGATGACTCCAACGGCAGCACGCGCCTGTACTCTGCGGCAGAAACTCTCTCTGTCTCTCTCTAGCTCGACGGAGCCCCACGGCGACGACTCCAACAACGAAATCCTCCCTCTCTACCTCAACGGCGACAGAATCTCTCATTAGGAGAAGAAGGAAGAAAGATGAAGAAATTTGTTTTAATTTCTCTCTCTCAAACCCACTTATCTCAAATGAAAAGTTAAAAAAAAAAACTTTTAATATATCTCTCGAATCGAGGTATCCTAAACGAAAGATAAAGAAATTTGTTTTAATTTTTCTCTCTCTCAAATCGAGGTATCCAATGAATATAAAGAAAAGAAAAATATCTCACACAAATCAAGATCACACGCAAACCCAAAGGAGCAGGGACAAAAAAAACCTAAAATGACCCGACCCGAACCGACATGAACCCGAACCGAATCGATTGGAGTTTGGGTCGGTTCGGTTTTCTCCTGAAACCGACCAGACCCGAAATATTTACACCCCTAGATCTTTAATTGATAATTAATATCCTATCTATTGAGTTACGTTCAAAATATAATATAATGAATCTTTATTTAGGGTTGTTTGATAATTTTTTATTTTTTATTTTTAGTTTTTGAAAAACTGGATTGTTTGAAACCAATTTAATTTTTGTTTTTGGTTTCTATTTTGAAATTCCATAAATTTTCAGATTTTAAATTTTTATTATCATTTTTCTCTCACCAAAATTTTCATGATCTTTATGTATTTTTATTATCTTTTTTATTCCAACAGATTACTCTCGTTTCTAAAAATTTAATATTTTCTCCAACTTTTCTCTCACTACTAATTTCATCTTTTAAAATTTTTCTTTGTTTTTCTAATCTATTTTTACTCTGAAAATTATGCCTTATTTTCTCGTTCAATTATCTTTCATTATAACTTTTATTTATTTATTTTCTCTAAAAATATATTTCGAATCTTGTTTTTATCCTAAAAATTTTTTTCTCTATAACTTTTCTTTTTTTATTTCTAATTTGTTTTAACATTTTTCTAAATATGTTTATTTTTCTCCAAATTTTCTCCTTAAAAAGTTTATTTCCATCCGTCTAAATTTGTATTTTCGTGTATCTAGATGAGGCATGACAAAAATTAACATAGGATTTGGTCTCTGCTCCGGTCTCTGCTCCAAAAATAGGAAATACAGGTCTCAACCCCGTCTCTGATTCCATTTTTTAATAATTAATATATTTTTTATTAAAATATTTACTAAATTGTGAATAAAATATTAAATCTTTTTTAAACTAATTATTATAATAGTAAATAATAACTCTCAAACTAATTAATATATATTTATTACACTTTTTTTAATTCTAAAATAATTAAAATTAATTACAAAATCGATAATTGTTCCCGTGAATATCCTGACCCCAAATAAAGATTCGTTAACCTGGTTCTCGATTCTCGAATGGAAGAACGAGTTGGAGATAGTGGACTAAAGATTTTCACGAATAGGAGAATGAGATAGTGCATCTTCACTCCCACCCGACACTATTGTCATCTACTCTAGATAGAATTTTTTTCTCTAATATATATTTCTAATTTTCTAACTTTTTTAAAAGAAAAATAAAAAACATAATTGGTTATGAAACGTGCCTTCATCTATTATAATTCGTTCAATCTAAAATATTATAATTTATTTTAGTACAACACGAGGGTGGATGTTCGAACTCACAACTTTTTGATTGGAGATATGTATAATCAAAGTTTAAAATGTCGATGTCGATGGAAATGTCGAGGTCCCAATTTTACGGAAATGTCGATGGACATGTCGATGTCGACGGATATTTCAGAAAAAATCACGAAAATGATACAAATTTATGTAAATTTTTTGAATTATTAAATAAAACTTTAATTGTAGCTTAATTTTTTTTAGTACAATTATGGCTTAATTATACTATAATTGATCATTTTTTACCATCATATGTAAAAATATGAAAAACTTAGTTATGAAAATGTCGAAATCAACAAAAATATCGGGAAGATTGATAGAAATTGTTTGAATTAGTAAATTAAAGTTTTACTTGCCACCCCATTTATTGTCAAATAACCTTCTATTAATTACGTATATCGAATTTATAAAGTCAACATTGATATATAGTGTTACTATTAAAAAAATACAGATTATTCATTCATATTATATAAAATTGATACTATTCGCTCCAATTAACTGAGTCATGAATTTAATCAGACATAGATATCTTAACTACTTGAACTATGTTCAATTTGGCAAAAAATAATTATTTGTTAATTTAAATATTTTTTATGATTTTTTTAATTTTTTTAATTTTTTTAACTTTATAGAAATATCCGTCAATATCTACCTTCGTTGAAAGTAAGATATGGACATTTTACTTAGACATCAACGATTAAAACTTTTAGCGAGAGAAAATTATTAAAGTAACTTGAGAGATAAGATTGTGGTCATTGTCAAAAAGAAAAAGAGAAATTCACTCCAAAAGAAATTCAGAGCATTCTCTTCGTTTATGGACACTCGTCGTTCGCTGTATCAATATTCAATGCGACGGTGATCTTTCTTTCCTCTTTCAATCGGTTGCTCCAAATTACTTACAATATTCTCAGGTATTCCACTGTTTTTGGGTTTTCCTATGCGCAACTATTTTTCCCTTTTGATTTCGATAAATTATAAGAATTTGACATCGATTATTATTCCACAATTTCTTTATTTCATTCGCTGCTGTTGCTCTCTTTTGTTTATATTTATATTGTCAATGTAGAATTTAAATTGCTGGAAATAAACCGATCAATCGACACTTCTGCGGGTTGGAAAATTACTATTTCTAGCTGGGGAGTTTGAAATTACTGTAAAATGACTATTTGTCTGCTTATATACGAGGAGGATTCATGTTCTTCGATGAATTGAAAGAAATAGCCAGAATTTTTGCACGGGAATTGGGAAGTTAGTCTGAAAAGTAGAGAATTTAACGCTGCTTGTTATTTGGTTTTCGTTTCGATCAAATATTTTATACTTGTTTTTCTGTAGCACGCATGAGTTGGTTTAGTCGTCCTTTCCTCTTTATGATTTGCTTTAATACATGTGGGAATGCCTTTATCAATTCAATATTTGTTTTGGTGTTTTTCAATTTTATATTGAGCCATTTGGCTGAAAAAGAATAAGAAGATTTTGAGGAAAATATGAGGATTTTTAAAACGTTTCGGGTTGAATTCTGTTCTTTACTTTCTGTAGGTCAAAAAATGTAAATCTTGTTTTTAGATTTTAGTATTATTTCATGATCTCGATTGCTTTTGTTTTTGTAGTTCCATTGTTCAATATATTAACATGGATTTTATGAATAAAGTGTTGAATCTTCGTCGATTTGTTCTTGATTTATTGAGTTATTTGGTTCTTTCTATTTTAACTTTGCTTTATTTCACGCTAATCCATTATGATTCATGTGATGAAAGACTCGCTGATGGCATTGATCTTAGAATCTTACTTCGTAGAGGTTGCATGTGACAAATTGGGAGAGACTTATAGATTCTGTTGAGTAAAAAAAATGTCAGAAGATTTGGTTTTGCATATAGATGTCTTTGCTTGCAACACCTCAAACTTGTGGCATATACATTTTTTTAAAGCATCTTTATATCTTTGGATTTATGACATTTACTGGTCCTCTATCATAGGCTGTGAAGATGCTGCACAAATGCAACAATCTCTATACTATTGAAAATTTGTTATCCTTCTAAGAATTATATGATTTCTTTTTCAAAAAATATGGGCAGAGGATATCCATCCAACCATAGGTGAATATGAGATAGATACATACCTAGTATAAGATATATACCATATTTGTTTGTATCTGGTATGGCCCGACTCTGACTGAGTTGGCTGAATCAGATTAGTTGTATCATTAAGCTAGTTGAGTTAACTTTGAATCAGATTAGGTTGAATGAACCATACTTCAATAAAATTCTAAGAAAATGGTGATTCATGTAGGAGCTTGGGAATCTGGGGGGGAGGGCTTGGGATGTTTAGAGATACTCCCCAAGATCTTAGGTTCAGCCCTCTAGGTTGAAAATTTAATAACTTAAAGATCTTTGTTGTTTCCTGGTGCTGGCCTTGGGGTGGATGAAAACTCTAACATCTCACTTACCAGGAAAAAAAAAGGGGTAATAGCTTGTGTTGACACAAAAGGTACTATTTACTTAAGTTAACAAACATCTATGCATCCATCCAATCTTGGTTTCTCTTTTATTTACTTTATTATGCAATCTTCTTCTTTGTGTTTGTCTGGAGTTTTTTAAGTTAAATTTTAGGTTTAAATGCTGTTTGGTAGTTGTACTTTAAGCTTTGGTTCATTTCGTCCATGTACTTTCAACTTTTGTTTATTTTGGTTTCCATGCCTTCAAAATGTTTGTGTTGGTTTTTGTATTTTTAAAAGTGAACCATTTTGGTCCCTTTGACAAAATTTTAATACAAATTCTATACACAATAAAAGCCTTTTGATACAAATCTATGACTATATTTGGAGAAATTTATTGTGTGTAGTGTCATGATGAAATTGTGATAGAAATAAAAATTAAAGTGGAAGAATTGTCACTTTTTATAAATATAGGAATTGAATTAGATGCAGACTAAAATAGACAAAAGTTGAAAATACAGAAATTAAAAAGCCATTTTGAACTAGAACCCTTCGACAAAAGTAGGAGACTAAAATGACCAAAAATTTAAAACACAGGGCAAATAGTTTTTAAACCTAAATTTTTAAGAATACAACAAATCATCTATCTTTTCTGCACTCCTCTTGGTACTGGTTATGGATACTGGATAGTCTTTGTTCAGTAACCTTGTGTAGAACTAGCTGGTACCGTAGTCTGCAACTTTGTTTGATAGTCAAGATTATTGATTTTATCGAACAAGTGAAATCAAGCTCCCAGACTCCTCGATTGATGTCTAATACTAGACAATGCTTTCCATAAGTCCTAGGTTATGTCTCAAGCTCTGTATGAAACGTGTTATAATGTCATTGAAGAATTTCTAAATTACCAAGGAATAAATAGACGAAGAACACAGATCACAGATTCACAGGGAATCTGAATTCCACTCCACTGCAGTTTGGGTCGGTTTCTTAGAAATTCCTTTTGCCACTAGCAACCATTCCATTATTTATATGGTTTAGGATGTGGTGAACTTCGTAATTTATTTAAACCTGATTTGTAGGAACTTTTAATTTCTTCACAAACTCATGGAATTACTGGTTGGTTTCAGGATCCATACTTGAAAATAATGTCTACTTCGGAAATTTTTGAAGAATCTGAACTAGAATGTTACTGTGGACTGCCTGCAAAACTGAGAACATCTCAGACACCCAAAAATCCATTCAGATTATTCTACAACTGTCCAAAGGAAATATCTCAAGTAAGTATGTATATTATACCCATGCTCCATTTGCTCATCCAATTTAAGAACTATTTCTCGTTGCTATACTGTACTTAGAGTTTATGTCCTGCACACTACCTGCAGCAATGTGGTTTTTTTCATTGGGCTGATGAACCCGAACCATCTGATGATAGACACGTTGAGGAACTAAACTTAATCCGTAATGTGTGCCTTCATCTACAAGATAGATTAGACGAAATCGAAGAGGAACATGATAATGAGAAAGCTGAGTGGGAAAGGGACAAAGAAGAGCTAACATTGCAACTAGTAACGCTGCAATCTCAGCTTGATGATATTCAGCATAGAATAAGGATGGCAAATGAATCTTTTTCAATGCCTCCCTTGGATGCACTTTCCATTAGGGATGACGAGGGTGACGATGCATTAGTTATATATACTTTGTAAATAAATAGATCATTGTAAATTATACTGCTGAGTGAAGTGAGAGATTATATCGAAATTTAAGCTATAGGTTTTTGGGGCATGTTTGATGTTTGAGCTTCTGTTTAAAAGAGATATATGGTTGTCCATTCATTTTCTTCTTAAATTTAATATCTATCCAATGTTTATGAGAGGATACTAGGGGTGAGCATCAGTTTGGTTTTCTCGGTTTTTGCTTAAATCAAGAACCAGACCAATGTTTTGGATTCTGAATTGTATAGAACTGAACCAATGTCCATAGCAGAAGAGAACTGATTTTCTACGAAATTGATGGATTCGGTTTTATCAGTTCGGTTTCATCTTGAAAGAAGACATAGGAAATGTGAGAACCTGAAATCGAAAGGGAGGAACTAACGGAACCGAACCGGACCACACTGCACAGTTAACCCGACAGATGAAAAACACAGGCCACCCCCACCAAATACATACAAAAACAAACACAAACAAATTTAGCCACAGCTATTTGAAAATATCTGCCAATAGGTACTGTGTTAAAAAGACAGTGAATGTCACTACGAAACAGAAGTGTGCACAAAGTTGGAACAGGACTGCTACACCAAAAGCCTGTGTGATTGAACTCTCTAGTTAAACAATAAGTGAGCTACTAACTGACTGAGGTTGGACATTGAAAGCATATTTGACTTTTTTTCATGTCTTATTTTGGCAGCTTGTAAAGTGTAACGGTTGAATCTTTGAATTTGCAGTTTACAAAATTGGTACGTTGAGAATATTGTCTGCAATTTGTCCACTAATTTCCCCTCTACCACTTTGTTGAGCTCTCTTGGTTCATGAATGCTTCCAATATCTAGACTCTCTCCACCATTGATGGTGATGTGTTTGATGACCAAAAAAAAAAATCTTGTGGAAATTATTTTAAAAAATTTTATTTTCCTCGAATCGATGTCGTGTGGTTTATTGTTTAAGTGGATTGGAGTTGAGTTGGAGATGAAATTTTAAAACATAAAATAAATAAAGAAGAGGGTAAAGGGATTTTTTGAATCGACTCTAAGTCTCACGTGTCACGTTGTGGAAGTGATTTCATCAGAATATATGTTTTTAGTTACAGTGATTTAACTACAATTATTATTATAAAATGTGTTCAATAATAAGTCATTTTAATTTTTGGTTCCAGGGTGATTTTGATATGATGATAAGTATTTTTTTTTAATGGTTAATGTTTGTTTTCAAGAGTGGTTTGAATCACTAGATTACTAACCTTCGCAATACATTTTGAAAGGAAAATAAATAATAAAAGGTGTGAGACAAAAATTTCAGAGAGAGGAAAATTAGATAGAAAAATTTAGAGGGGGAAGTTAGAATTCCCTGTAACAAAACAAGAAAAATAAAGAGAAATGAGAAAAATTAATGTCCATGTGTCGATTCTCCACGATTTCGTGCCTTGAAAATCATTCTCTAAGCTCCTTAGAACTCTATCTTTTCTATATTTGTAAGTTATCTCATCTCTCCCCCTAAAAGTGTTTAAAAGATTTTCCAAATGATTAAAAAACCTAATTTTATAAAGAAACAATCAGTATAGTTCCATTAGTGAGCATCATGGCGTGACAGAGAAAAAAGACGGATGAAAAAAGTTCGTAGCGCCACAATGTCAAAGGGGTGCCATGCCGACCTCTCGGGCCAAATTTCCAGTTTTGCCTTTTTCCTACTGCAGGCATTGTGGCACCTTTTCAAGTGCCCCACTGCTGTTATCTTGGGTATAAGGCTTCGATAAGTTTTGTAACATCTTCTTTACTCACTTGGGCTATGATTTTTTCCTCTCAATTTGATCCATTTATGTTTTGTTTTCTCTTGATTATTCATTTATGCAAAATATATTTTATGTGTGTAAGTCTGTTATAAAGAAATGAAAACTCACAAATAATTATTCTAATATAAATCTCAAAAAATGTAGCTTGTACAGTGCGCTATAACTAAGTATAACTCTACTGATCAAACATCTATATCTTATTTTGGATTCAGGTTGTTAAAATGTAATACTTGTATTAAATTATAAATTTGTTCTTGATCTTCTTTATTATTATCCTTTTTTTTTAGTTAAATAACATGTGGACGTGTGAATTTGAACCTCCAATATTTTAGATAAAGATATATGACTTAACTAGTTGAGAAGTTATATGTTTATATAGTTTTTATTTATAATAATTAAAAATATACGGTGTTGGAAAAATATTTTATTTGAGTATCATATTCTTTCTTTAATTTATAAATTTACAAAGCATGTCATATAATATTAACAATAAATATTAAATTAATTAAGTAATTATTCATAATACACAAAAATTAATAATTATCAACCATCTAAAAAGTAAGTATAAATAAGGGTTTTTATTTAATATATGAAAAATGAAATGATTTTCACTAATAATAATTAATAATAGGATTTTAACCGTTTTGATATTTTAAAAGATTTGTAACGTTTTCATATAAAAAAAATGTTTTCTTCCACCATTTTTACCAACAATTTTAACTATATTTTTCTAGATTTTAGTTATCCTCGTTTACTTGCTCTGAAAGTATCTCTAATCTTAAGAGCAACTCAAAACATACCTGATACATTCAAATTAGGACGAAATTTATGTACCAATTAAACATCTCAATTCATAAGTTTGGTAGGTTACAATTACTTTCATGAAGTTGAATAATTCGTTTTTTGTCTAAATTTGGAACGAAGAACGCTTCTCATTCCAAAATTGACGAGGAAAGAGTTTGAGTTTAGATGGTGTCGTAAGTTTAGATATATATTAAATAAAGAACATGTTCTTTAAGTTTTTGACAATTGAGGGTTTCGGTTAACTTGTGAGTTTTCAGCGACAACATGATGGTGGCTGGCAAGAGGTGAACCAAAGAAATTCATTTGAGGAGGGGAAGGAGGAGGAGATAGAAAGGAGAATGGAGAATGGAGAAGTAAAACAAGAAAGTCGAATCACTGGAAATATGTTATTAAATTAATAGATTTTGTTAAATCAACTTAGTACACCGAGTAACTTAACATCTTAATATTAGTCAACTAATATTCAAAAGACTTAATAGACTATTTAAAACATTTTCTCAAATCTCAAAACCAAAAGTATCCATTTTGAAATATCACGACAGAACGTATTTCATATCTCTTTGGGCCCTTTGTGTTTTTTAATAAATATGATTGTATTTTTTATTTAAATTGTTTGTGTATATTTTAATTTTAATTTGATATCTCTAGTGTCTTCTATGTTCAAATTTTATAAGAAATGTATCAGGTTTATTAATTTTTTTTTACCAACCATAATTCAAAATATATTATTTCAATCAAAACTTTAAAAAAATATATATATTTAAGGTAAATATTAAATAAAAATATTTAGCTTAAAATGAAATATTATTTTTATGAGTCCATTCAAATTTTTAACAAATCACCATAAAATTTTTAATTTCAAATATAATAACTTTTATTTCAATGAAAATTTTTTAAATTTTGTTTTTAACTCCAAAATATAACTATGGATTTTTAATAACAAATAAGAGGTTGGTTAATATAAAAGATAAATAATTTTTGTGAAATTAATTACCTAAATTAATTCTAATTTTAATAAAACTCTAAATTGTAGCATATTATATTATTAAGTAAATCTCAAATATTAAATAAATAATAAAAAAGCATGCCATCAACGGTCACAATCCAACGGACCAAAATTAAGGGCACACGGAAGCTGTCGTACACCGCACAGCAGCTGATCTGAAGTAATTGCAGAGGACCTAAAACCCTCACAAAGCCTCGCCACCGCTAGCTTCACAGCCACCGCGTAGCAATCTGAGAAGACGATGGCTTGGCGCTCAGGATCGCTATCTCGGACCCTCATCTCCACTGTTCGCTCTTCTTCTTCCCGGTTAACTCCATCGGTTCCTCAACTCCGGCCGCCGCCCGTCACCGCTCCTCGCCGCCTGCCGGGCCGCCATTTTTCTGCTGCTTCCAGGTTCCTCCGCACAGCCCCTAACATCGCTGTGTTCTGCTGCGAAATTTAATATGCTAACGATGATAGTGCCTCGTTAGTGTTTTCGTAGTTTATTGATACTTCACTGGCTGCGAATTATGCTTCCAGATTTGTAGAAAATTATATCGTTTTTAAGTTCAATAAGCTGAAAAAGAATCGAGAGAGAGTCATAGCAAAGATCTAATAGATTTACGGATGGTTCTTGTTTATCGATTTGTAGGGCCTATCGTTTCATTTTTTACGACCTGCTTTCTTGCGGTTACTTGAAAAAAAGTAGATGCTAAGCAAGTGACCGCTTCTATTCTATTTTCCTGCATTTTTTTAAATAAGATATAAATTTTTCATTGAAAGATGAAAAGAAACAAGAATTGTTAAAAGATACAAAGTAAGGAGTGAACAATAATAAAAGAGAGAACAAAGAAAATAGAATCACCAAAAACTAAGAAAAACCACTAAGGGGAGTTATAAACGCCTCCCAATTCATATCAAGCATACTTGGAGAATAGGAGGAGAAGAGATCTAATATTTTCCTGCATTATGTCCGAAGAATTTGTAATTTACTGGGAGTAGTTGCATACGATTTATGGATAAGAGAAAAATTGGCGTCTGACTCGGAAATATTGAACATTATCTTCTTTTATTTAGCTACAGTCTCCATTGGAATCTTTCTTTTTCATATATGATTTTTTTTTTCAATTTATTCCTATGAAGAAAACATAATTTCTCTATTCTCTACGTGATTAATTATAAATGTCCCTGAATTCTTGTGTGATTCGTTTCTTATTATCTGTAATTCTGTGTTTCTTCTTTCTTTTACCGGTTTATTGTTGTTTTCATACTCTAGGAGCTTGGGAGAACTGGGATGCCTACAGTCCTTCTTGCCAATTTACAGCATGACAGCAGCTACCTGCCTGACATCCCACCTCACTGTTAATGTTAGGGCTTTTTGCGAGCTGTCTCATGGTACCTTCTGCCGTACTTGTCAAGATCGCTAGTGGTTTCTTTGTGAGTCTTGCTTGTTCTAGGACACACTATATGCACTTTACAAAAAAATTCTCTCTCGTATTGTTACTTATTAGTTGCCTAGACCCTAGGAATACATTTCAGTAGTTAAGTTTGCACAGTAATGGTTTCTGTTTATGGAATGGTAGGTAAAAGCACTCAACAACACTATAAGTGATTAGCTTTTCCTACACAGCATTTGAGTTTACTTGATAGGATCTTACGAAGGATTTGTGATTCAATTGATAGGTATGAGTGGGAAAGATGGATGATGATGCTCAAGACATGCACTCATCCTGAGCTGGAGACTGATTCAATGTTTTAGGTCTTTTGTCCTCTTGTGCTTTTGCTTTTGAAGAATATATGGGATCTAAGTATTTCCCAATTTATGTGGAGACTGGGAACCGGAAATCTAGCTTCTTGATCCTTGATGGCGATTGACAGTGTGCAATTCATGTGTTAATTTATAGTCAAATTTAAACAGTATTTTGTGCATTATAGTTTCGAGAATTTGAACACAATGATTCAAGCATTGTAAATTGAGTGAAAC
>NW_019104540.1:895682-942172 GCF_001995035.1 Momordica charantia | reverse complement strand
GATTGCCCTCGTATGTGTAATATCTAATGCTATAAATCTCCTTATACTCCTTCAACTTAATGAAATATCTTTGGCACACACGTGTAATTTGATGTTAGTGAGTGACCATTTTGTTTATGTAATTTATATCACCTATTCAATTCATTGGAGATGTCTTTAAAGGTTATGGATTCAAGTTTTGGTAGCCACTATCCATCTACCCAGATAATACTATTTTGGGGTTAGACTACTACAAAAATAACCATAATAGTTGTAAGCAAACTTGGTCGCCTATGATCATCTTAACGAAAACACTGGAGATTCCATCTTCCTCAACTCAGAAGTTTCTGCATTTGAATATTACCCCTTTCTCTATTAAGACAAAATAGAGAGAATTTCATGCTTATTTCATGTACTTATAACCAATTGTAACCAATCACGTTAGGTGACTGTTTCATGGACTCCATCATGATCGTTGGCTTGTATTTTTACAAAGAAACACTTGGAAGATAGAGAGACGATGTAATTTGTTAACTTTTTCATTGCTTGCTCACAGCTGCCTGTGTCCCTTTCAGGTACTTAAAGTTCAATGGGATCAAACACTACCATATGCGGCAATATGCGGTTACAGGGGGACTCATGAAGAGTTGATACTTTAGGAGCTTATGCTTTGGAAATAGGATAATAAATTATTATATTATTGATCAGAACTGGGATTAAAGCATTTCTGACATACTCGAATTATTGACCTGTTGCTTCTCGTTCTTCATTATTCAAGATATCTGTCGTTATTTACTATTGAAAAGAGAAATTTGTTTACCCAATTCTCTATCAATTAGTGGAAAGTATTCTGAACTCCATCGTGAGTTGTATCGATAGTCAACTTTGAACTTGCTGAGGTTGCACTAACACTTTCTAATTTGCAGAGGTTGGACAGGTTGCAAGGAAACTTTGATCTCATTAGCCTCCCTAACTTTTGGACCCGCCGACACCTTATTATCCCTTTGGACATGTGAGTATCGCTGACTTTTGTTTGTTGAATTCCAAATTTGAAACAGTTTTCTTTTCTTTTCTTTTCTTTTTTTAATTTATTGTTTTTATGGGGAACAAAACTTTTATTAACAAAAGGCCTTACAGATAAGGGAGAAAAGATATCCCTGCCAAGCCAATGAGATTACGAAAAAAGATTTTCAATTGACAAAGATTTGCATCAAAATCACCAAGTAGATGAGAAAAGTCTAATTGGATCCCAAAAAATTGATGACACGACTCAATGCCTTGGAACTCTTTGATTTCTCTCAAACTGCAGTCTCCGAAGCAGATCAATTGTTGCATTAGTCTAAGATGATTCTCGAATGCCCATTGAAACCAGTCTCCGCAACACTATTCTGGGGAAAAAACACCAGCTAATTTCCCAAATTTGGACTTTGGAGGAGCTTATTCTAGCATGCAAACGGGCAATGAATAAAAGGGATGGGACCGATCCTCTACATCCTTCACCAACTAGGAGATAACGCGTAGTTAGGCAACGTCTTTTGAACTCTAGAACGAGCGCTTAACCTTTTTTGAACAAAGACCCAAAGAGCAATTTTCACCTTTTCTGGAACTTTCCCCTTCCAAATGAAACAGCTATGGAACTGCAAGCAACAACCACAAGACTCCATCAAACCAGTATGCAAAATAGGATACAAATTTATGGGTGCAATTACAGGAGCTTAAATAAGATCTGGGGAAGAGTTGATATGATTTGTCAGTTTGAAACCAGTAAATTACTGGATAACGAATCAGTTATAGTTTCTCAAACATGGTGATTATCCATAGAACACTTGTTAGATAAAAATGGATTAGGGTAACTATTGTAGTAGAATAAGGACAACGATGAATGAGATTACTAGACAGAAATCTCATTCTCTCGAGACAAACATTACTTTAGTTCTCATAAGTGGGTGTCCTTATGGGTGGATATGTGAGAGTACTTGTGTTTTTGTTGAGTTAGAGAATCCTCTTATGGATTCATCTCCTATTACAGGGAAGTGGTAACTGGTCGCTTTGAGAGGTCATTTTTGTCAACATGCGCCAAAAGGATTGGACAATTATCAGTGGTTTCTTAATGTTTCTCCAACTGTACTTACACAGAGTCTACCATTGTATGAGTATGGAAAAGGGAAAGGGAAAGGGAAAGGGAAAGGTTAGCTAAGCACTAAATAAGATTTCTTATTATTCGATGTGATGTTTTGATTGGATATGGATTAAGAACATCCATGGGAAAGACATTTAGTAAGAAAAAACTCAGTTGCTTCACTATTCAGCCAAGCGGTGTTTATTCAAGAAATGAGCAGTTAAAGCATGTCAAAATTATATCTTAATTTTGACTTGTGTATTTAATTATCTGTTCATCATCAACTGCCTTAAATATGAAAACCAATCAAATTAGATCGTGCAAATGCGTTATTAGAAGTTGTTGCACTGAATAGGGATGTGGTATCGGAGCTTCTTACCTCTCCACATTGTGGCAGTTCCTTTAGGTGATGTCCATTTTCACCAGTAAGGTGCTAAAATGCAGCCAGATTCTATTTTTGAATAGGAATAAGGCACCAATATGAAGAAACCCATTTGCATACACTTCTTGTTTGTAGAGAGAAACCAATTGAATTTTAATAAAATCGAAAAAGTAGCACTGAATCTTTTTCCCTTTACTATTATGATCTTTTTTACCATTATCCAATACTCTGCCTGGAGCCCATTTTTACCCCAACAAAATATCAAATCAAAAAAGCACTGAGAAGTACCACCACCACCCCCACCACTTCTTAGTTGTCACTAGGCTCACTCTATGCTGCATATGACATTGTTGAAGTCTTTCAATGGGTCTTTTTGTTTTCGGCAGAGAGATACTATATATCTTACATCTGATTTTTATTTTGGGTGGGTGCTTATCCTCATGATCTTCTATACATGTATAAGAATCCAAGCATCAAAATAATTCTTATCTAAAAGTGCCATGTTTGGTTCTAGTTTATTTATATGAATGAACTATGGAATGATATAAAGTTCTTTATGTATGATATAACCTTACCTTTTACAACTTATTTGAGTATAGTTAAGGATAAATATATTATATTATATTTGAGATTAAGACTCCTTACAACTTGTATCAGGTTGGCTTAGTAATTAGTCGGAGACTGATTGAAAAGGTAGTCCAACAACTCTTTTTTTTTTTAAGCTACTCATGCTCGTAGCTCAATTACTGATCTATTTGAGAATTTAATAATTTTTTGAATGAGGGTAGTTTGGAAATTCTATGGGGGTAAGGATTTCTATTTATACACTTTTGAGCAAGAGAGAGGGCTTTGGTGCTCTCTAGTGGGGCAAATGATTCATATTTTGGTGAAACTTAAAAGATCTTTGAGATCTCTAATGATTTCTGTTAGATAATTAGATTCTTCCACCAGAAGTTTCTGCTATAATCAGAAAAAGCAATACAAAATCTTAGAGAAACCAATCTTTTTTACCTTGTGAAAAGCAAGCCCCAAAACGATTTGCTAACTTGGTGGGTAAGAATCAGAAATGGCAGGCAACTGAAACAAATTCTAAGACCATGATTTGACCATTATTGGCATATTATTTGGGAGTGTCAACTTTTTGTATTTCTGAGAGTTACTCCAAAAAGTAGACCCACCCAACCAAAAGTTTTAAGGCTAATTTTGGAGAGAATAAAGGGAAAGGATAGAAAAGAAACAAAGCAGCAAACTTTGATGACATAATTTATTGTCTCCTCAGCACCAAGCCTGACTCAGTGGGGCAAAACCAAATAGAGACCAGACAGCCATGTTTTGAAGGTAACAGAGATATATCCAAACTCACTCTCTAATTCTGATAGCCTCTCCCTCTCTTTCTCTCTCTAAAACTCCTGAATCAGTTTGCCATACCATACTCAACCTTCTACTTGATTTGGCAGCAAATTTCTGGAACTTCTTGGGGAAAATGACAGAGGGGGGAGAAGAAACAGCTGAATTAACAGCTACCCAGAAGCCAGGTGAATCAAATTCCACCAAAAACAACAGAAATGAATCAATGGAGTGTGAAAGTCCAGCAGAAGGGTGGCTGGATCTGAGCTTGGGTGGGAATTTGCAGGCCCCAAATGGGGCAGATTCTGAGCCACAGCCATTGATGAACAAGCCAAGTAATTTAGCTCCAAAGGTCTTCTCCTGTAACTTCTGTATGAGGAAATTCTACAGCTCTCAGGCATTGGGTGGCCACCAAAATGCCCACAAAAGGGAGAGAGGAGCAGTCAGAAGATACAAATTTCAGAGAATAATGGCGATGATGGGTCTGCCATTGCCATTAATGAATAATGCTGCTAATTTAATGGTTCGGTCGCTGAGTGTAAGGCCCCACTCACTCGGCCATAGCCATGGAGGATCTTCTGCTGCCGCCACCACTGCCGCAAGGTTCGACGGCGACGGCGGCGGCGGTAAGAGGTTAAAGATGGCCGCCGCCGCCATATTGGGAGAAGAGCTGATGGACATGGGATGGCCAGGGAGCTTCCGATTCAACAGCCAACAGGAAACAGAGCCACTGAAGCTGGACTTGAATCTTAGGCTTTAATAATGGGCGTTTCGAAATGGGGTTTTTTGGTTTTTGTTTTTGATTATGAAATTTCATGTGTTGTAGAATGAATCGGCCATGGATGGATCAATCTCTATGGTTTGTACCCAAAAATATAATATAGCCTACAGCCAATAGCCAATAGCCAATAGCCAATAGCCAATAGCCCTATTGTCCCTTTATTTAGCTCTTTTATGATACTGCAAGCCTTCTCTAGCCATGGCCAATAAGATCATTTCTATGAGGTTGGTTCTTTTTTCTTAGAGAAAATATCACATCACTCATTTCGTAAAGGGAATTTGAGACGAAGTAAAAAAGAGATTTATGGCTACTACGTATTTTCTTACTTACTAGTAATTTATTATATATTTTTTCTTCTTTATACATTCATCTCTAGGGCGTTTAGTTAGTAGTAATGTGAGATATCTGTTCTACATATATTCGGATTACCTTGCTTACGTTGGGGTAATCCTTAGATAGTCGAGTATGCGAAGACGTTGGATATTTAGGAAAGTCTCATTAGAAACTATCTTGATTTCGAAAATTCTCTTTTATCATACATCTATAAATCCCAACAAACTTTTGAAAACACCAAGGTTTCGTGTTTCAATATTATTTGTCTAGTCCCATTATAATTTATTCTTAATTCAATTAGGTTTATTTTACCGCTCAAAATGCAATGATAAAAAACAATTCTAGTTTTTATTAAATTTATTATTTAATTCTATACACTTAGTTTTTTGCATTTTAATTTTCTCAATTTTAGATTAAAAAAAAGGCATTCACATAAATAGTATAAAATTAATATGTATTTTCAAAGCATTAGAAATTAAAAAAAAAATTTACATAAAGCATCATAAATTTTATAATTTATAAGCTATATCATATTTTAATTATTTCAATTTGTTAATGTTTGATATTTATTTATTTGATTAAAAAAACTACATAGGGTATACAATGTTTGAAGAAAAATAATTGAAAGAAGTAAGTGAAGACAAAAAGATGAATAAATTACAATAATCAAATCTTCTTGGAAGAAATTGCAATTATTAACATTGCATGGAATGAAAAACTAAAAGTTCAAGGTTAGATCAAATAACCTGACTAAAATATAAAACAATGCAACACATCGACTAAAGAAAAAAAATATACCAGGTGAAAAAAAATTGAAAAAAAGAGTAAGAAATGCCTCTTTTATAGTTGTAGGAGATAAAAGTTATAAAACTTTATATATTCCAAAATTTTGAAATTTCACTACTAATTATAATTAAAAAGGACTCCTGACTTTTTTGATTAATTTATAAAAATAAAGAGATTTTTTTTTATTTTTAACTATTTTAACTCTTTATATTCTAACTAATAATTAACTCTTCATTATTTCTGTCAAAGCGCTTAACGGCATATACATCCAATTGTGAGTTCAAATCTCCTCCCAACATGATTGTACTCAAAAAAAAAAAAAAAATCTTCATTATTTCTCAATAATTAACATCTCAGTTTGATGATTCTTAAAAAAAATCTAAAAATTTAACTCTTTCATTCATAGTGGGTGTGAAAAGTTGGATAAATGATTTGAAAAAAATTAAATAAAGCATAATTGAAGTATTATTTTAAAAAATCAAATGTAATATTACTAAAACAAGATTCTTCTACATCCAGATTTTTATATAGATTATAGATTATATTATTATTTTATATAGATTATATTATTGTTATAAAAAGAGAGAGGAAGAGATAAAAAGAACTTGTGAGAGAGGAAGTGCGAGAATTTAGATGAGTGGGGATTTAAAGAGAGAGAGATTTAGTGACAGAATTGCCATCAAAGTAAAAAAGAAAATGTTTAAATTAAAAGGGTAAAATAGGGAGAGAATATTTTCCTATTATGCATTTTATATATATAGTATAGATATATCGTGAGTTAGTTTTTTTTTTAGAGATATTCATTGATATCAATATTTTATTGATATTTTCATCGATATAAGAGTTAAACATGGTTTATCAGCTCTCAATTAAGAATGAATTAAATCATCTTTGCCATTTTCTGTTTTTCAGGAATTAATTAATTAACCATTCATCGATTCAACGCTGATATTTTTTTCAAGAAAGGAGAGGTATATGTGGCTAAAAGAGAGTTGGTAATATATATATATAGGCGAATACATAAATTATTTATTGGAAAAAATGGAGAAGAGTATGGTAAAATAATTAAATGAGAGAAGATATGTGGATACTTTTATTTTAAAAAAGGAGTTAAATTTTCATTTACAACGTGAGAGAACCCTGAAATAAAAATGTACGTGAAAGTGGAGAGATTATAAAAACAAATAATAAAAAGATCAAATATGTAAAATAAAAAATTATTAAAACTACGTGATATGATATATGCAGTTAATTTTAAGAATAATATAGTTTTAAAAATAAATTACAAAAATACTACAGATTTAAAATAATAACAAAATAAATGTAATTTAAATACGATTTAAGTGCCAACACATCACATATACGAGCTGGATTGATGGATGAATAGGTTTCCCACATGGCTATTATGTCTTGCAGATGGGGAAAAACAATAATTGAAGGCATAGACCCGTATGGATTCAAAAGGAAAAAATAATGTTATGTACAACCCGTATGAATTCAAAAAAATGTTATATACAGGATCAAAAGAATCTGACTTGTCGTTTCTCGTCTTTGAGTGTTTAATTTTTACTATTCAAAATTTAGGTGTAATTTTCTTATATAATGAAATTCTAAGGGTTTAATTTTGAACGTCGAGAGTTTAATTTTTACAATTAAAAGTTTAGGACTAGGGATACCATGGTAACAAATACCATACTTAGATGATTTGTGCAATTTATCCTTAAATAAAATATAGTGTACAATGCTCCTTAATTTGACTCATGCCCCAGCTTTTGTGTCTCGGGATCGAATCACAATGTGAGCATTTATTTCTTTTCTTTTTTTCAGGTTTGTTTGAACATTTTAACCTAAATATTTGATTCCCTGATCATAAGTTGTAAAGCAGGCAGTTAAAAAATATGACTCTTTTTTTCCCAACAAAGTAATGATAGAGGGAAAATCCAAATTCTTGATGAAATTTTTAAGAAAACTATCTTTTTTTTTTTTTCCAAACACAACTAGAGATAAATATGCTTCCAAGAGTTGACATTGGAAAAGTATGAAACAATGATGATATGACGAAACTAAAAATAAATAATTAAAAAAAAATCTAGTCAGTTGATTAAGCAATGAATGAGTTTGACCTATGAATTGGCAACTCAATTATGATCCAACTAAGAAAGGTGCCAAAGATTTCATATCAGTGGTTTGTTTGGAAAAGTAAAGCTTCCTAGAGTAGCCTTTTTTAAACCATACACTTTTGGAGGGGAAAAATAAAGTATTTTCCATCCAACATAAGCCATGGAATAAATATTTTCTAATTAAAAGCTTCAACATCAAAAAAAAAATATCAAGGAAATGCTAATCAACTAGAATGATATATAATGTCAATTTACAGGTTTACAAATTACCAGGGATTCTAAGCTTTTGGGTCTTCTGCAATATGATCGGGAGTCGGTCGCAGATGACGCTGGGATCGTTGTAGGCAGCAGAATCAGTTGGGTATCCTTTCTGCATCATTTAATTGATTCAGTGAATGTTGATGGATAAACATCATCAAATTGTGTAAAACAACTGAAAGTATGAGCTACTGGGCAGAGGATAATAAGACTGTCGTAGCGAGAATAACTCGGTATTATTTGTGCAACAATAACTCAATACGATACAGTATCATCTATCATGTATTCTGATTTTTTGCTTTTCTTCTCAATCCTGTCTAAATGTCTAGGTGTAATGTTAAGATTTCGACAACAAAATTGAACAAAAATAATTTTTACTGATCCTCAAACTAGTTATTCAATTAGCTTTAGATATTACAGTACATACTAATAATATACCATACATCTATTGGCCCAGTAGTTTCTTGTAACTAAATATGGGTTTGAGTCCTTAAAAGCTTGACATGAACATTACATTCCTTTCCCAGCTAATGTTTCACTAGGACTGATATTATTTTAAAAAGAAAATTTCTCAAAGGGCAATATTTCTATATTTTGAGCTGAACTTTTTTCCAAACTCAACAAGCCAACCGTTAATTTTAGCATGCAAAAGCCCATGAACTTACTGCAGAAAGAGATTGAAACGTAGCCTCTCTCCAGCAACTTTCTCGAAGGATTATCGGATTTTCACTGTTGCTAAACACGCAATGCATACGAGTGTCCCTTAGTCGCATAAGTACTCCATCAACTCTAAGCTGTACAAGCAATGTCAGAGAGGAAATCGAAGAGTAAGCCAAAGAACTAAAGTTGTACTTTCCATTGTTACCTTCAAAATTCTCTATACATTCTCTCATAAAAATGCTTAGACAATGATGAACTGGTGGAAAAAGTCTACAAATGCTTAGAAAATGTTTATTATATAAGAGTGATAACTTACCCAGAAACGTAAAAGAAGAAACCAACAACTTGGCATGACTCTCTAGAAATTCAAAACATAAAAATGTAAGTCCTTGGTGAAATCATAGTACTTTAGCAAGAACATTATTTGCATACTAGTATCATCAGAATTTGATAACTTACCACTTTAACTGTTAAAAGTGATATGCCATTGTCAGCCAACTCATCCTCATATAAGATTACCTGTTGAGTTCCAAGTACAGATTGGTCAGGGGAGGAAAAAATATACCAAGAAGTGAGGATTTAAGAAAAAATTCTAGAAGTATATACACACAATGTTTGTATATACTTTTATTTATATGGGCCTATATGTTATGCTTCCCACCTCATCATAAAAGAGGATAGGTTCCTTTAGTGAGAGTGAGACTAGATCAATTTGCTCCTTGCTGTCCTCCCAACAGAGACCATTGCTCTCTTCACATTTTTGCTCTCCTTCATGCTGATCATAAAAGAAAATACTAGTTACTGATGCAGCTGCAAAAGAGTGATTGCATCCTACAGTTGAGCAATAAAAAACCCTTGCAATCACATTAACTGTTCAAATTGAAGCTGCAAGGTCAAGGTACCAACAGAAAAGGGGACAATAAATAAGAAAATTTCAACTCAGTAAAAAGGTTAATTGGTCAGAAAGTGCCCAAAGCCACTCAAGAACTCGACTGAATCAGAAACCACAGCTTCAACAGGCATATAGGGCAAAAGAACGTACCTTCTCTGTACCTATTTCAATTGTTTCACTTCCACAATAAGGTGTTGTAAATGTATAATCATAATCCAATATCACCTGTTGGGAAGGTTTGCTGTAAATTCAGAGAAGTGCGTCAGACCCTACACAATGATATATATTCTATCTATCAAGTAAGAAAAACTTTCATCGGATGTTCTTTTTACCAAAATTTAGACATACCTAAGAAGCATAAATTAAATTATCCCAAAACAAAACTATCAAAGTGCTAGTAGTAAACACTTCAATCAATAACATTTATCTCTGAAAGTTAAATATATTAGTATTAATATTCAAAGGGATTAATTGGAATGCGTTAGCAACCCCTCAAAGAGATAAGTCCTCTCATCAATATTTTCTTAAGTTGATCAAACTAAGACAGATAAATCAAATGGAAATCTCCTTAAACTTCACCAACCTATGAATTATAAACATTGCAAAGTATTGTATAATTATGACTTCTTGACTTAATCTATTAGTACGCCAGCCATAGAGATCAACGGGAAAACAAAATTCCTGTTACCTTCTGAATTTCCATTGCGCAGCAGCAGGAACTTCAACAGGAGGCAGAGATTCCTTTTTCCAGCCAGCTAGAGCATCAAAGGCATTGAAATGAATTTGAACTCCAGTCCTCATATGTTTGAGAGCTAACAAACTGTCACCGAACACCATCTCTGGCAAGTGAGATGTCTGAAGTTTCTGTTCCCATCTACAAGCAGATTGAATGCCATTATTCAAAGTGCAATTGCTACTCCATATATTTGTGATTCTTGTGTGTGCATGTCTATGTTCATCTCGATTGAAACCACAACAGATAACAGCAGTCAGTTCTCTAATAATTAGGACGAATACAAATCATCAGCTTTTAGCAACTACTGAAAGAACATCTAACAATTTGTCCGCCCTCTGTTTCCATCTCCTATATAACTCAAAAGTTAAAACCAATTACCATATCCCCCTTGATTTATACCGCTGACCTAGAAATAGTATGAGAAGTTCATTGATGGTCAAAAACAACAGAACATCATTTTAAGCCAAACCCTACAAAAATAGTAGTTCAAAATAATGCTCTGCAAAGTATAGAACATGGAAAGAAATTTGTGGCAATTAAAACCAACTTGGATTGAAGTATAAGATAAAGAATCAAGGCCTAGAATTTAAAGTAACAAAATCAGTAGTCAACAAACAGTCATATGCCCATCATTTACATATAAACCCATGCCCAGAAATTAAAATTGAAGCACAATTAATGCTAGAAATGCATTTGAACGGCAGTGGTATCAAGCAAATATTATAACGAAAAGGGCAATTCAATAAAAACGAAAACATAAGAGTGGTTTGGAAGCGCGATGTAAAATCAATTTCCAAAGCTTTCGTGGAAGTAGAAAAGTATGATTTAGAACGAACGACAAGTTTATTGCAAAAGTCAGTAACATGTATGAAAGAGAGAGGGAGAGGTAAAGAGAGTACTGCTCGAAATTGGAGGAGGTAAGAATGGAGCGCTTGAGAGTCTCGATCTCCCAACCATGTATACGGAGACCTCGCCGTCCGTCAGTAAGGAGCTCAGCTCCAGCGGCTTTCAATTCCTTTTCCTCCGGTTCAACCTCCATTACGAGACGCAATCGGGCGATGGCAGAGGATCGAGCTGCTGTTTCTTCCTCTTCCTTGCTCCGCGGTTCGGCCACTGTACCAGTTTTTGACGAAACAAAGCCGAGTTCCTCTTCTCGAGTGCTTGGACTTGGAGTCGGAGCATACAATGGATCGGCGGACTCGGGTCCGGGTCCGGGTCAACCTTAGGGCTTAAGCTTCCATCACCCATGTTTTTTTTTTTTTTTTAAGGTATGATCCATGTCTACTTGAACAGGAATTTAGGGGAAAAAAATCAAAATACCATTTTTGTTGTTGTTTTCTTAATATTATGTCGCATAAATAAGTGCGGAGACTTGAACCTACCTCCCGTGATAGAAGGAAATAAATATAGGTTCAATTGAACTATAAATAAAAAGATTAAATTCACTAGTATTGATCCACTTATATAATATTATTTAATTTTAGTTTGGTGGTATGTTTCAAACTTCTATAATATTATTTAATCTCAATTTATAGTGATAATTACTTGTTGGACATTTAAATTTTTAAATTTGATGGTAATTTAATTCGTATATCTTCAAATAAATACTTAAGATATTATTGTTTAAAAATTAATTTTAAAGCGATTAAAACCCATGCTCAATAAAAGTGAAAAAAAAAAACCCTAAAACTAAACGATCTCTAATTTTTTTGATTTTTTTTAATTTACTCAATTTTTCTAGATTTTCAATTCTACCCGCAATATATTAAAAAGATGATCAATTAAGATATTCCATTAAAAATATGTTAAATTTTATTTATAGAAAGTGGTGTGACATTAAAATATTATTTTTATTATTATATTTAAATGTGTAAGCATACCACTTGATTTTGTTGGTGGGTGAATTGAGTTTGATGTACTTGGTAATCCAAATAACATTTCCATATATCTAAATATCTTAGTAAAATAAATGATGCATCTTGTTAACAAATTTCAATAATTTTTATAGAATTATTTAATTGAAAATTTTTTATTCTTCAAGACTAAAATTGAGATTTTTTTCTCAAAAAAAAAAATAAAAAAGAGTAAATTTAAGAATTTTAAAAAATTAAAAATCGAATTAAAAATTAGCTAAAAAATTAGAGACCATTTAATATATTTAAACTTTTTTTAGTGGTCAGATTTTCGGTGGCAAGGTGACAAAAAAACGGCAATGCACCAAATGAATTCAGAAAATCTTTACGTTTTCCTTTTCATTTTTATAATTAAATTAGGACGAGAGATGATATTTTATATGTTGTTAAGTAGAATTGAATAATTACTCAAGAAAATTATTAATGAGTATACTTGTGTAAGAAAAATTACCAAACTATTTTTAGCATTTTCTTGTTAAAAAAAAAGTAATTGAAGATAAACATTTTAAAAAAAATACAACTCTTGAATTTTTCGGCTTGAGCAATTGTTCTATAAAATTCATGAAATCATTATAATTATGTTTTGTTGATGTAATTTTGACAATAGTACCTAAAAAATATATGAATTATCCATTTCAGTTAAACTCTCAAACTATAGTTATTTCTATAAATTAAAAAAAACTGCAAAAATTGTTAAAATCAAACCCCTCAAAATATAAAATTCTTATTTTGACAATAAAAAAGACCCCCGAATCCTTATTGTGCTATTTTTTAAGACAATTCTGATTGTATTAATGCCACAACAGTCCCATCATGAATTCATCTACCACCAATATAAATCGCCTCCAAATAAGTATAATTCGATAGTAATTGTTATATACCTCGAATCAAAAGATTGTAAATTCAATCTTACATCCAACTTATCATACTAAGAAAAAATAAGGTCGATGTGAACTGATATTTCTATAAATGTTAAAAATATTAAAATTAACAAATAAAAATTATTGTATTTTTATTGAATTTAAAATGATTAATATTATTATTATGTATATATTAATAATATTTTGTTGATATTTTCATACGATAAAAATATCAATTTATCTCTCATATCGATGTCAAATTCTATGGATACACAAAAATATCGATGGACATGTCGATATGCAAGTGAATATTTAATATCATATTTTAAACTCACAGAAAAAAAATTGCATTCACATTCACAACTATAATCCATTATTCTGTGTGGTGTTCAATGTTAACCCCACCATATTTTACCGTACACAAATGTATGGTTTGTACAATTTTATGGCACTTAATTACGTTGGGAGAAACAAAGGGAAAAAAATGTGAGTCACGGAGATTCGAAACTCTCACCTCTACACGTGTTGACAAAAACGAACCAACCAAAAAAAACAGGTTAAAGCCTTTGATTCAATTGCATTCTATTCTAACAATGAAGAGACAAGGCTACAATGGAGGAAGAAAAAAAGCTATCTTTCATTTAACAAGTAATTAATTCTCATTATTTGTGCATGGTTACTGTGCATATCATGCTAAAATAATAAAAAAAAATAATAAAAAAAGAAAAAAAAGTGTCTAAGCTTCAGAGCATTGAACAGTTAAGCTTGTAAGAACCTGTTGAATGCTTGCTTATCAATGTCCTCAAAATAATGTGCCGGAATTTCTGAGGGAGAAGATAATGCAGCCACACACTTAAACTGTAAAACGAAAATAAGTTGCATTAGGATGTTATTAAATCACTGCTAAAAACAAAAGCCAGCAGATTAGTTAAGTATGTTTTTTTAGTACAATAAATTGGGGTAGGAGGGTTTGAAATTCCAACTTCAAAGGGAGGAGTATATATCAATTACCGTTGAGTTATGCTTATAATAGCCAACGACTGGTTAAGTATATTATTCTAGAGTTCAAACACAATCAACCGCTTAAGTTTATGGGTTACAATATATTTAATCTTTTATATATACCTTAAAACTCTCTCACTCAAAGGTTAGGAAAGGAAATTTGCACAAGACCCAACAAGTAGTAATCGATATTAAACAATTATAGAAGTTCAAACGGGATACATGTTAAGTCACTGGTTAACTCAAAAACTGAGTTAGGATAAATTTGATCTTTTTTTGGATAGCTTTAAAACGTGACACCTCAGAAAATTCAGAAAAAGAACTAATGAAATATTACTAAAGCATTGTACCTTGTGTTGCTTGTACTTGGTTCTTATTGCTTGTAAAGAGCTTCCTTTCCTATTTAACTGCAAGTCATGAATGGCAAGAATGCAGTCCTTCAATTCAGATGGCTTGTAACCAGAGTAACGTTGCAGTGCTAAACACTGAAAAATGTGAGTAAGCAGCAACGTTAGTTATCACTTGAAAAAACCAATATTATTATGATGAAGAAGTTACTATTAAACTTTTTTTTTTCTCGGAGCTTTGTCAACTACATCTAAGTGCACCTGAACTCGCACCCACCCAAGGACCAGATCCAAGAGACATCAAGAGTTTTTTATGTTAATTTACGAAAAAGTTCGAACTCGAGACCTCTAAACCAGTATGAATAAGAGACCCTGAGTCCTTGCCAACTGGGTTAGCTTGGGGCTTCCAAACACAATTAAACTACATAATAAACGGGTTATTAAACAGACTACAAACATAACACTTACCCAGGGATGTTTCTCTGGTTGGATAGTTAATCTAGAAAGGAAAATAGCCGATGCAGCGACTATTGATGGTAAGGATTGTGCGCAACGGTGATCTAACAAGCTTAGCTCCGCAAGATAACAACTTAAGAACTCAAATTGCATGTCTGGAGCCTGCAGGTGGAGTTAAATCTTCAGAATCAAATAACGAAAGGAGGAAGAACAAGCGAAAGATGTCGTTAATGGACTCACCTTCCAATTTTCCAAAGCAACTCTTGTAAATATTCTGTAAGATGGGAACCATGAGTTAATCGCATATAGAGATGAGAAGAAATATGGGTCTTTAGGAACTGAATGCACAACAGATGAACATCATTCTTGCCTGAGAAAATTTTTTATCGTGGGGGCACCTTCATGGCACAAGAATTTGCGTACCTCTCTCTCCATACTCAGTACCTGCACGTTAAACAAAACCAAATGAGATCCTTCATCAGCTGCCATGGCCGATCAATTCACGCATTAGTCGTATAAATATCATCAGAAAATATGGGGATTCCAGCATAAGAATCAGAATTAACAGCTGACTCTGGTTAAAGAAAATTTACTCAAAAGAGTTATGTAGGGGACTAGAATATGAAGTCTCGATTTATATTTTGGAAAAAATTATGAAAATCAACCCATCAAATGTGAATGCAAGGCATATTAGAAATATCGATTAATCTCTAATATCAAATCAAAATTTCAACTTATGGAAAGAGAAAAACACATCTTAAGACAGAGAAATGAGTAAGTGGGCACCTGTTCTGTGATATATGTATTATCTGTTATGTAACAGAAATCTTCAACATGTGGAGGACTAATTTCTTCATACTTTCTGCAGCACCAAATCACAATAGCAATAAGAATACCATAAATTTGGCCAAATAAAATAAGTAAGTTCTCAGTAAGTACGATGCAATAAGCATGCAACAAACGCCAAGAAGCTGTAGCTTGTTTCTGTCAACAGCATGCGAGGATAGGTATCTGTCAATATATGAAATGGTGAGATATATGGTGTCCGATACAAGCTTGTATTCCTCAGCAACCTCCACTAACCAATCCACAAGAATTTCTCGCATACGGTTGAAAGTGAAACTGGAATCACTGTTTTGAGCCTTTTCGATATTATTGGGCGGTATCTTTGGTTGTAATTCCATCTGATTCACAAAAGGAAATAACCAGTTGGATCAAATAGTGTTGAAACAATTAAATTTGTGAAAATCGTTCGAAGAAACTGTCAGGCATGAATACGAACCTACATGATGGTATTTTTATGTATAGATGCATTTCAGAAAATGTTTCTGATCCGAAGAATCAAATCGAGAATAATATAGTGTTTCGAAACATTGGCTATGAATCTATGATAATTTTGGAACTCACGAGAAATGCCGCCCAACCAAATCGCCGAAGCAACAATCGCAAAAAAATTAAACAATATCGATAGCAGGAAATCTCAATTTCCAGATTATTAATATAATCATAAACGAACGAGATGACGAGGAAAACACGAAACTGCACGAAGAAAAATAATCGCAATCCTCAGTTCATACAACCACTTCACTTCACTTCACTTCACACAGTATCTCGATAATCGATAACTAAAATCAAGGCGCAGGAGCATAAATCCGTACCTCCATTGAACGAAGATGGTTATAGAGGCTAGATGCAGAAGAAGCAGACTTCTTCGAGTCAACAGCCCTTCCTTGGGGGAGTTCCAGGCCCTGTTTCTCCTCCGCCATATCTTGGTCAGAAACCGAGCACTGACTGGAACGGAAGATCAACGAGTTGGTGATGTCGCCAAGGACGGCTCTCTTGTTAGCCGTGGCCAGTTGCAGAGACTGCTCCTCCGCGTCCCGCTTCTTCGACTTTCGTACGGAGGGCTTCTGATACTCCGGCGCATCCATGGGAAACGGGGAGAGTCCGATTCCGAGCGATGGGGAGAAGAAGGAAGTTGCTGAGTTTGGCGATGGCAAACGAGGGAGAAGAGAGAATCTGAGAATCCATTGGTGAAATATAGAGGGGAGAGAGGGAGAAATTGAAATGCCGCCATTTTCATGAATTTCAAATCCATTTGTTGCCGCTTCCTCGCGATCAAGCGGCAACCTCGCGGTTGTCGATCATCGCGAAAAATTAGATACTTCAAATAAAAAAATAAAAGTGCGCCGTATCATATTTTTAATGTAAAATAATCGGGTGAATAAAGTTTGGTTGGTCCCGTCCGTCCAATAACAATTTTGATTTTGATTTTTTTTTATGAGAAATTCTATCTGTAGAATTTTTATTTTTTTGGGTTATTTGACATTAATAAATCTTAACTTCCAATAGGTATCTAAATTTTGTATCTAATGAATTTTCGAATTGTTCTCGACCTATTTGACATGTTTTTAAATTTCACAAATCTATCAGATTCTAATTTTAAATTGTACCATATTAGATTTAAATTTAAATTTTATGTCTAATATATTTGTTAATTTTAAAAAATATTAAAGACCTAATAACACAAAATTAAAAGAAATTTAAATCTTATTAGACACAAAATTAAAAGTTTAAAGACTTTCTATAAACTTTTTATAACATATATATATATATATATATTTATTTATTTATTTATTTATTTATTTTTGCATTAAGCACTTTTTACAATTGCAATGATCTATTAGACACAAACATAATATTTTTAGATATCTATTTTTGTTTTAAAGTTTTGGTTCGCTTAAAAATCGAAAAATCTAAACAATAGATATACTATGATGGGTATGGGATTGGTGATATAAAAACATAAATCTAAAAACAATAGATTCAATGAAACATATAGTTATCTTTCATGTTTTCGTATTTTTTAATATGTATTTTGTAGCATATTTGAAAATTGAATATCATATTCAAAATTGTTCAAATTTTGTTAAGTAATATATGTGTAAACTAAGGTTATCAATTAATTCTTAAGTTCAATCTAAAATATTATTTATTAATTTATTAACATATATGTTATAAATTTTGTATAATTATTATTTCATAATATTATATAATTTGTAATATATTATGTTGTTTATTTTTTTAAATAATATGTTTAATGTAATTCTTTCTTTTAAAATTTTTCAAAATTTACATTAATTGTATACCATAATAAAAAAAACAATTAAAAAAAAGATCTAGCTAACACATATTTACTTAAATGTAAATCTAAAAACATTAATCCATTGATTTAGTGAATCTGAAGAGAACAAGTATTAAACAATAAACATAATTCCATATTACATGCTAGAGTCGGTTTGGTAACTTTATTGTTTTTATTCGAAGACTTAGGTATTTGTTAGAAACATTATTAATATCACATAGAAATTTTGAAAAAAAAAATTTATTTATTGTTTATTGTTACCATTTCTAATAAAATCAAATTTTAGAAGGAAAAAACATAAATAATTACCAAATACAATTAATGTTAGTAAATGAGCCTTTTAACAATTAACTTCCACTGTGTGGGTATATATATTTTTTTAATCGAACACAACAATAACTCTAAGATTATCATCAAAATGAACATAGTTCAACTGTAATTGGTTTATATCTCCAACCAATGGTTGTGAGTTCAATCTCACCCCATATATTTTGTTTTAAGTAGGCTTGCATTAATTGATAACTGCCACAAGGGCTTTCACAAGACCATGCTTTGCGAGAAGATCAGCTGCTCGACTGCTTTCTCTACGCACATGCATGTACGAACAAGCTTCAAAAGACGAAGAAGTCGACTGAATATCGTGAAGAATTACAAGCGCATGTTCATTTGTTTTGAGATCTCCATTGATCAGAGGGATGGCTGTGAGGGAGTCTGGTTGCTAAGGAAAGGTAAGAAATGGACACCCGACCACTGCAATGGATCCGAAAGAGTTGCGCAACATGAATCCTAACCCAGTTGAAAGCATGCTACCACCATAGGCCGCATCTGTGTTGAGTTTGAGACCACTGCTCGAAGGGGTCCAAGATGGCTACGTCTCCCGACGCTCAACAAGTCGTTTGGGAAGATCATTGGCCTCGTGGAAAGAAGCCTAATATGAGGTAATCCATTCGCTCTTTCCTTAAACATTCAGAATGGGTCTCTGATTATTAATGTGATTTATGCCATTCCAAATGACCCAACAATGCTGCAATTTCAATCTTTGAGTTACTAAGAATAGTTTGTCAATGTCATAAAGGTCACGGAATAAGACATTTCAATGCTGAGGTAGAGGGGCAGAGGGAAGAACCATGTACCAGATTTGCTGAGCTCGAGGACAGGCAAAGAGCATGAGTAGTGGATTCCACCTGAAATCGACAACATGGACAAAAAGGTGAGACATCTAAGTCTCTCCTACTCAAATTTAATGTTGCTGGAATGAAATTATGCGCTGATCTCCATAGAAATGTTCGAATTTTTAATGAGATGTTAAGATTCCAAATGTTTGGCCAAAATTTGCTTATGATAGTAGAACTATTTGTATCAGTAATGGTCTTAAGATTCATATAAAGCTTGTATGCACTCTTGACACTAAAATAGACCCTTCTTGTCGTAATGCCATAGTTCCCACCCCACATGTTGTACTAAAAAAAATTGTGATGTTTAAAGTTTTTTTTTTTTTTTTCAAATCTTAAATGTTTTAAATAACCAAAAGCAAAAAACTGAAGTATAGTTTTGAAAATGAGTGTTTGTAGGTAGGGAGTGAGTGAGTTGTTTTATCCATATCAAATGCAACAAAATACTTTTGGAAACTTTTTTTTTAATATATTTTTGGCTAAATTTTTAAAGATGGCTTCAAAAGTGTTAAAATTTAATTGAATATATGTTGTAGATGCGGTGGAAATTACAATGTTTTGAAGCATATTTCGTCTCTAGCTAGGTTGAATCGAGATTCCTCTCCTAAGTCCTACTTCAAGGGAAAAAAAAGTTTCGTCTATTGTAACTTATAACGATATTACACCAATCTACTACTTTAATAGATTAAATCAAAAGAGATGACACTATCATACAATACATATATTAAATGCATATATTATTGGAAGGTAAAATTACTATACCGAATTCATCATAAAGTGAAGCTAAAGAAGCACATGAGTCAAACCATCTCACCCAAACTAACCAGCTTGGACCAATGACCCGACCCAATCAATTAGATAAACACGTGTACCTTTTTATTACATATTATGAGTTAGAATCATCACCTATTCATTTACGATATAATATTAAAAAATATATGTGATTATGTTTGTTTTTAACTATCCATCTTTCAATTTTTAAAATATTTATTCTAGGCAATATTCTTTAAACCAAAAAATATATGTGATTATGATTTATCTATTATATGTTAATCTCGTATGTTGTATACAAGTTACGATAAACCATACGTGATTTAGGGTTTTTTTTTTCTTTTAAAGAACAAATCATTGTCTATAATCCCGATATATGTATCCAATTATATTCATTAAAAGATAAGCGATCTAAAAAAACGAGCCCTAAATGTTTCCCGCTTACTCTCCGGTGGCCCTTAATGAGTATCATTGGATACATAAAAATTATACTATGTATACCAAACGGGCCGGCACTCTCTTACTTTCTATATTTTTTTTTACATAGTAAAAAGTCTAAATTATGAACTTTTATGAAATATTAGTGAATTTCAAACCTAAATATATAATAAAAGTTCATAATTTTTACATTGTTTATATATATATATAGAGGTTTGAAATTCACTAATATTTCTTTATAATGTAAAAAGTATAAATTATGAATTTTAAATAAAAACTTAAAATATTATTCCGTTTTTTAGAATACTAAAAGTATTATTCTTTTAACTATATATGTGTGTCAATATTTCATATTTTTATTTTATAGATGGTTTTAAAATTCACTAAAGAAAATATGTTTTATAATGTAGATTTATTGTTAAAAATGAAAGATAAAAAACAAAGTAAAAATATACCATAGAATTGACTCGATTTTTAATTTAGTCTCTCATTCTTGTTTCTGGACAAAATATCAAGTACTTAGAGTACTCAAATAAGAGTGATTGATGAGCCTAATAGTCATTACGAAACTTGTAGATGAATCTCTAAATTTGACAAAAAGTGTTTGAGGTGACGAGCAATGACGCGTTTTGTGCTCGGATGACAAGTAATACATGCCCTATCAGGTTGAGATAGATTGATAGGAA
Source organism: Momordica charantia (assembly GCF_001995035.1). The sequence continues at coordinate 920,989 of NW_019104540.1, read as the reverse complement.
ACCTATCATTGTCGAGTAGACTGATAGGAAGAATGATGCAACTTTGTTATAAAGGAGGAGATTAAGGGTGCTATAGAACGACCCCATATGTTAATGTAGTCCGTGTAGCGAGTGTTCAGGACGTGATGGATAGAAGCAGACTCTTACCGAGAGTACGTGAATTGCATGACTATTTGAGGCAAGATACAATTAACACTTTATTCGAAGGGAATATTATTGGGGTTGTTAAGTGTGCAAATAAAGTTTCACATTAGTCAGTGAAGATAGATGCGAACAATATCTCTAGAGATATTTTAGGTGAAACCAAAAGCGTCGGAAGTAGATAGTATCATACAATGATATCGTCTTCTCTATTTTAGATTAGTTTTAAAACCACCATAATTCCATATTTTTCTTTTCTTTTTTTAAAATGCATTTAAAAAAATCCTTATTTCTCCCATTAAAAAAAAAAGCAAGTAAATTTCAACGGTTGAGACGCGAGGCAAGGCGAAGAGGCAGTTTGTGTGGCAGTCGTACGCTACTTCATCGTCGTTGATCTGATCTCTCTCTTAATTGTGGTTGAATTTCAATGGCGTACAGGCAGCAGCAGCCATTGTGAAGAGCGAAAGAGAGAGAGAAGTGGTTGAAGCTGTGGCTCTAATTGTCTATGGCTACCTTCTCCTCTTCTCTCTCGCTGCCTCTGCAACTCCGACCCTCATCCCGCTCTTCTTCCAAATCCCTCCCGCCTTCGCTTTCCTTTCCTCTTTCTGCTTCCGCCAAATTCACCTCCAGATTCTCAGCCCTTACTGTCTCCTCCTCCTTGGGCTCCGCTCCTGATGAATTTCATCATGTCCACCCCTCTTTTTCTTCCAAGGTCAGATTGCTTTCTTTTTAGCTAACCTCTGGAATTGGCTTCTTTTTTGTTGGGTTTAGTTTTATTCCGCTAGTTTTGGTTGGATAATTATTGAGTTGCTACTTGTTCTTTTTTCCTGATTGCCTACTGATTAAAATTTGTGGGATTAGCTCTTTTTTACTTGGTTTAAGTTATCTTCCATCGGAATAAGTTGAAGATTGGAGTATTGAGCCGTAGAACTGCATGTTTTTGTGTGCTGATAACCGTGTATACCGTACCGTAATTAAGCTTTTTGAGTTGAGTCTACCGGTTAACATGAATCTGTATTGTCTTTTGTTATATTTTCATTTCCCCCGTATTTAATATTGATTACCACTTGTTGGATTTTGTGTAAATTTTCAAGTACAAAAGCGAGACGGAGCGTTGAATATCTATAAAAGATTAAATTTACAGTAATCTATGAGTTTAAACTTTTGGGTTGATTAGAAATTTAACATTTAGTTATTTGTTGACATGTTTCTTTTTTCCTCCCAAATTTTGGTTTAAAGTTAAGCATGACGCGTTTGAGAATGACTAACTATGCAGGTACTTCGTAGTAAGAGTATTAGTTGTCCTGAGGGGTAATAGTGTTTTATATTATTCATATGAATTGGATACCATTCTGCGGAAAGCTCTTTTATTGTATATGTTCTGTTTTTATTTTTCAGAAATCAGTTCTCTCATCTTTGATACAAGAGATAGAGCCGTTAGATGTAAGCATAATTCAAAAAGATGTTCCACCCACCACTGTGGATGCTATGAAAAGGACTATCTCGGGCATGCTAGGCTTACTTCCATCTGACCAGTTTCAAGTTTTAGTTGAGGCGTTATGGGAACCAGTTTCTAAGTTGTTAGTTTCTTCAATAATGACTGGGTAAGTTGACTACTCTAATATGTATTTTTGGGCTTTCTGAGATTTCTAGAGTAGACAGGACTACTTTTTTTCACTGATAATTTGGTTTGTCTTTGTTGTAAAGTTTAAGCATATCTAACTATGTTTCACATTGTTGCATCTCTTAAGTCTTAAGGTGTATTGTTTTCTTAAATTTTTTGAAAGCATCATAGCTATTAATAAGGCTGTTTCAGTGGCCTCATTTCGGCTGCTAATCCATCCATAAAGAATGTGATATTTACTTCTTTTTAGTTCCACTGCATATTAGCATATCTTGATGGTATTTGTTCTTTGTGGATTTTTTCAGGTACACATTGCGTAATGCTGAATATAGACTCTGCCTTGAAATGAATCTTGACTTTGATGATGGAAATAATGACAAACAAACAGATGATAATTGTAAAATTGATCTACATGAAATGTTGCTCGACAGTGCAAATTTAGCGAACCTTTCAGATGAAAATGAGTTTTCTTCAAAATTCGAGGAATCTTTGAAAGAACCATCTGGAAACATTAACATCCAAGGCATTGGTGAAACTTCTCCTGAAGTTCAACAGCACATTCGTCATTTACAGTTTCAGTTATCTTCAATTAAAAAGGTACAGTCTTAGTAAGTTTGGTAACTCTCTCTACTTTATTTTAAATGTGATAATTATTATTACGATGTGTTATCAGATACTGTTTTTGGTCAAATTACTCATATTATCCATTAATTATGGGGATCACTGAAAATGTATTTGGCTATTTGCAACTGGCACATCCATGATCCAACTATTCTGTTCAAATGAGTGAAACCTGTATAGCTTATAGAGTTGTAAACTAATTCCACTCATCAACTTCTTTGTTGAGAAAATGGAAGAATTGTTTTTAGCTGTGATGTTACGTTTTTGAATCATGGTTCTCATTCTGACTCCTGATCTCTTTAATATGTTTTTTTAACTAACTTTACATTGTGGACTATCCCGTTTGTATATCTTGGAACTTTGTATCTCCCATTTCCATTATTGTTTCTTATATTCCCGTGTTAATTTGTTGAAGGAACTCCATGAGGTCAAGAGGAAAAGTGCAGCTCTTCAGATGCAACAGTTTGTTGGTGAGGAGAAGAATGATCTGTTGGACTATCTGAGGTCGCTACAGCCAGAAAAGGTGTGTTGATTTTTCCAATATAATCAAACTCTGGTTGTCAATTTAAGATTTTTTAGATGATGTGTGCAGTCCACTATATCTTATTTGTTCAGACACGTGCACAACTTTGTAATATTGGTTAGGCTTCATCTTTGTTCAAGTTAATGTAGGGAATTAATGGCCAGTTTTTGTACTTCATTAGTTCTTCGTTAGAACCACCCTGGATCAAATAGCTTGCTATTTCTATTTGCATGTTATTGACATTTTGAATTAGAAAAATTAGGTTACTTATATGAAGCTATCTCTATACATTTTTATTTTATCAAGGGCTGTGCAAGAAAACCTTTGCTTACCCTGCATATTGTTACAACACTTACTAGAAGATGCAGTAAGGCATGGCTCGGATTCTTGGATAAATCGAATAGAAGCGTTCAAGATTATAATGACCATGCTACATGCAAAGAGATTAATCAATAGAAGCAAAAGTATTTGCTATTGCAGAACAACATGCTGAGGACTAGGCTGATTAGATACCAGACCAACACTTATGATGGGGTCAATAGTCTTCGAGGTTGGACTAGACAGTGACCTTGAGCTCTTGCTTCCCCAATTCCATGCTTAATATTTTTCTTCTAACTTGTGTCATGGGTGTATAGGTAGGTCATAGGGTTGGCTTTTGGTTGAACTGTTGGACACGGTAATGCAACTTATCAGGTTACAAATAACACAACATGATTTTTGTTGATTTTTCTACACTTTATAGAGCATTGTCGGGGAGGGGTGAGCATGCATGAGATTATGGATCATGTTTGTGTTTTGTTTCATGATGATGTTCTCTTAGCTTACTTGAATTATATATGATGAACAGGTGGCTGAGCTGTCTGAACCTACATCCCCTGATCTAAAAGAAGCCATCCATTCTGTTGTCCATGGACTTCTTGCAACCCTTTCTCTGAAAATCCATTCCAAAGTTCCTTCTCAATCAGAAAATATTGGAACCGGAATGACAAACGTTGGTAATGAAGATTGTGCCGAACTTGTTGAGAATACTTCACTCAATTTCCAGCCCCATTTAACATTAACACGAGACTATCTGGCTCGTCTACTTTTCTGGTTAGGCAACTTCTCCTTTTCTCCTTTTCTTCTTTTTCATTGTGTGGAATGCAAATGATGTACCAGTAATCAAATTAACTGCACTAGGTACTTAATTTGACTAGTTTCATTAAGATAATTGGCAGAGCGAAAATCTACATTGAGCTATTATTATTATTATTATTTGTTTTTTCTCTTTTTTGTGAAAGCCAAAATGGTGATGGATTTTGCAAAGTTCTGCTTTTTATGTAGTTATCTTGTTTCTTTTCTGTACTCCTCAGAAACCCTTTGCCGCGCCTGGGGGGAAGGGGATTTGTCCAGAATAGTCCTTTTGTGATTTGAAAATTCCCTACCGACGTTAATTTATTATGCTTTTAACTATATTTGAATTTAAGGCATGTTTGAGAGTAATTTTGGCATAAGCTAAAATCACTTTTGCCATTTTCTAAATCCACTTGCATATCATCAAACATTACAACATGTTTGGGAGTGATTTTGGTACGACCAAAATTACTTTTGTCATTGTCAAAATTACTTTCATTTTTAAATAGTAATGTTTGAGAATGATAGGCGCGATTCTATGAAATGACAGAAGTGATTTTAGTTAGTATTTACATGAAATACGACACTTGACAAGTTGTGCATTAGAACAAGCTTCAGATTCTGCCATTTGCTGGAACTTAATATTGAAGTGATTATGTTTGAAGGTGCATGCTGCTGGGGCACTACCTGAGAGGCCTGGAATACAGAATGGAGCTGATGAATCTTCTCTCCCTTTCAAGCAATGTTGAAAATGCAGCATGATAATTCAAAATGTTGAGGGTGACACAGTTTCAATGGAGGTTTCATGTTTTCTGGAAGTATATATACACAGCTTCAGTGGTTGGCTTTCAACTTTCAAGTAAAGGTGATTATTCTTTTTCCCTTTTTTGGTTTTATTTTCCTAGTGAAGATAGAAATTAGTTTTCCTTTTCTAGAGTTTTGGTTATTTTTCTGAGGACAAATACTGTGGTCAACTATTGTGGTTCTATAGTTAGTAACTTAGTAGTGACTCCATAGATAAATTCTAATTAATAAAGGTTTCTATTTTAATCTCATTGTTACGTATCTAACTATATGATTTCTTAGCAGTGTTTGTTCTGCTCGAAGTTAAGAAGTCAAATTTATGTTTACTACATAGATTTACATGAATCTTAGCTTATGAAATTCAAATTGTATACCATATATTAACCTTTACAAACTGACAATTCAATAAGCTTCTTCTTGGGAAATTGACAAAGCTTTAGCCCATTGTTTATCTTGGTTAAAAAATACATATTACTTTCACTAAGTAACAATTTAGTCCCTGAACCTTAACTTATAACGATTTAGTCCATGTAGTTTAAAATTTGTAACAATTTAGTTCCTATCGTAAAAAAATTTATTAAAATTAAGTGTCAGAACTTTCATATAACAATTTAACCTTTCTAATTCATAAATATATTTGATCCCTCTTTAGTTTATCAATCTATACATGCAAGAAACTTAACAAAAAAAAATTTCACGATAAGGACTAAAGAGTTACCAACTTTAAATTCAAGGACTAAATTGTTATATATTAAAGTTTAGGGACTAAATTGTTACTAATTTGAAAGTATAGGGACTAACTCGTTACCAATTAAAGTTTTGTGACTAAATTGTTACCCATTAAAGTTTTGTGACTAAATTGTTACTTTAGCGAACCTACAGGGACTAAAAGTATTTTTTTTTTAACCTACAAATTTACTGACATGTCAGAAAAAGTGAAGCAATTCTTCACATTTTAACTTAAAAAAGTGATTAGTGACCCAATAGGGTAGTTCAAACTTTTATGCCCTCATTTATTTTGATTTGTCAAAGTTAATCACAGCCATGGTTAGTGAGATACTTCGGACGCCCATCAGCTTTGAATGTAAATAAAAAGAAATATAGGCAAAAACTAATTAATGATAAAGTTTTTTTTGTCTTAATTATACTAAATAATTTATTTTCAATTCAAGCGAAGTATTGAAATATTTTTAATCAATATATTGAATTTAGGTTGATGGCTATGACATTAGTAATTTTACTTACAAGTTGGAGGTTCAAAGACATCTTACTCCAAATTTCAAACAAATTTTGCCGTGTGAACTTGGATTAGTATTAGGTCTCGTTTACTTATGAGAAAACGAAATGGGGAAGAATTGAAATGAAAATCAATTGGAATGTGAACGTTATTATTTTTTATGTTGTTTACCAGAAATTTTACACAAGGTATAAAATTGTCTGGAATCGAAATATGAATGAAATAAATAACAATTACTAATATATCACATTCTTATTTATGGTGAATTACAAATATATTATTATGTTAATATTTTTTTAGTTAAAATAATAATAAATTTTATTAGAATAATAATATTAACAAAAAATAAAATAATCAAAATAAACTACATCAAATTAGAACCACCTTCATTTAATATAAAATATTATTAAATGTTATTATTATAATATTCAATAATAATAATTAATTAAATTGAAATTTATAATATTTCATAATAAAATAACATAAAAGTTGTATAAAATTTTATGAGAAAAAAATTTATTAGTAGTATAAATAAAAATAATAATAATAAAAGTTGTGTATATATATATATTTAATTTTATGGTTTCGGTTCGGTTCGGATTGAACCACCAAAATGTTATTAAACCCGCGAACCAAACCAAAATTTCAGTTCTCAAAAATTTTAACTCAATCCAACCCGAAAACTTTTTTAACCCAACCCAACCCAACTCAACCCTTATGGTTTGAGTTGGATTGTCCGGGTTGTCCAGGTCACCGGGCTTTTTGAACACCCCTAGGAGAGAGTCCCTCAAGATGGTACTTTTTTGGATTCACTAACTTTTGTTCGATTTCTATTGTTTGACCAGATACTTGTATGGACTTTTGGATTCTGAGTTCATTTTAATATTCATAGGTTTTATATGGATAACTAAAGAAATATCCTACCAGATAGCTCCTTATCTTTTCAATGAGTACACGACTAGGGATGAAAGTAATATTAGAAATCCTCCTTTGACTCAGCATGGACATATTATATATACCTGTTGGGCCAACTTGGAGCTGCGTTTATGCGCTCGTTAAGTGTTCGATGATATGCCTCAGAACCCACAACGCAAATGGCTAATGCCAACTCTCCGCTCTCTGTCGATTGATCCTGAATCCCACAGCCTCTCCGATCTCCTCCAGGGCCGCATTTCCAATTCTCATCTCCGCCAAATCCATGCCCGAATCTTCCGTCTTCAGAAGCATCAACACAATCTAATCGCAACTCGTCTTATCGGCCACTACCCACCTTCCCTCGGAATCAGAGTTTTCAGTCATCTCCATCGCCCCAATATATTCCCTTGCAACGCCATCATCAGAGTACTTGCTGAAGGGAATTGTTCGTTCCAAGCCTTTTCCATCTTCAAGTCCCTGAAACAGCTCTCCCTTCTCCCCAATGACTTCACTTTTTCTTTCCTTCTCAAGGCGTTTCACCGTTCCGGCAATGCCCCGATTGTGAAACAAATTCATGCCCACCTCCTGATAATGGGTTACTTGGGTGATTCTTTCATCTCCAATGGCCTTCTTGGAGTCTACGCGAAGGGTCTGAAGGATATGGGTTCTGCTCATAAGGTGTTCGATGAAATGTCTGATAGAGAGATGGGTTGTTGCTGGACTTCTTTGATTGCTGGCTATGCACAGACGGGTCTTGCTGAGAAGGCCCTGCTGGTTTTTGTGACGATGATTAGAGAACGTATGCATCCGGATGATGATGCCATGGTTAGTGTTCTATCTGCTTGTTCGAAGTTTCGAGTTGCTGAAGTTGAGAAATGGATTGCAGAATTGGAACAATTTGTTAATGAATTTGATACCAACAGCTCTTGTTGTGATTCGATCAATACTGTTCTCGTTTATCTATATGGGAAGTGGGGGAAGATTGAGAAGAGTGAAGAAAAGTTTAACCAAATTGTTGATAAGAGAAGTGTGCTTGTTTGGAATTCAATGATAAATGCATATTTTCAGAATGGTTGTCCTGCGCAAGCCTTGACCCTTTTCCGTCAGATGGTTGAGATTTCCCATTGCAGACCAAACCATGTCACAATGGTCACGGTCCTTTCGGCTTGTGCTCAAATCGGCGATCTGCAGCTCGGTCGTTCGGTTCATGAAGCTATAGAACAAGGTGGACGTAGTGGTATAATTGCATCAAACAGAATGTTGGCCACTGCATTGATTGATATGTATTGTAAATGTGGGAGCTTGGAGAGGGCCAAGGAAGTTTTTGATCAACTATCCACCAAAGATGTAATCTCCTTCAACGCCATGATCATGGGCCTTGCAGTTAATGGCAAAGGCGATGAGGCATTGAAGCTTTTCGCCCTAATGCAAGAGTTCGACACAAGACCGACTGCTGGAACATTTATTGGCTTATTATGTGCTTGCAGCCACTCTGGCTTTTTACAACAAGGGCGTCAAATTTTCAACAAAATGACCACACACTATTCCGTATCTCCTAGTTTAGAACATTATGCTTGTTACATCGATCTTCTTGCTCGGGCAAGCCTCTTCGAAGATGCTCTTGAAGTTGTTTCGAAAATGCCTTTCGAACCTAATAACTTTGTGTGGAGTTCTCTACTAAGAGGTTGCCTACTCCATTCTAGATTTGACTTGGCTCAGTATGTTTCCAAAAAGCTTGTACAAGTGGATCCTGAAAACTCTGCTGGCTATGTAATGCAAGCTAATTCATTTGCTACTGATCTTCAATGGGATGATGCATCAGCTCTGAGATGGTTTATGAGAGAAAAGGGTGTTCATAAGCAGCCAGGCCAGAGTTGGATCAGTATAGATGGAATTGTACATGAATTTCTCTCGGCATCCCGATTGCATCCGTACGTCGATCGATTGTATAATATGTTGAACGAGCTAGAAAAACAAATGAAGTTAGCAATCCCATAGAGCAAAGCTCACAACTCACAAGGGGTGTAAAATCAAAATGCATTTTCTCTGTAACATTTACCCTCTTTGGCTATTAGATAAGTTAAATTGTGTACATGCCATAGGAAAATTTGATTGCTTTGTTCTAGTAATAATTATTATTATTTAACTTATTGAATTATTACACGTATCTAAATCTAAGTTCCAAGTGTAAAAATTGAATATTTTTTTTAATGTTTGTTAAATTTAAATCGTGTATTGACTTAATCTAATTGACTTTTACTTACGAATTTAATCCGAGGAAGTAATATTCTTAATCTAATTTAATTTTACTTTAATTTAAATATGTCATTCACCCAAAACTGAAATATTATACATTTAAATCAAAATGATATAACATAAGCAAGGTGTGCGTAATTTATTAGTAAGGTTTTTTTTAATAAGGAGTTATTTACTAGTTAATTATTTAATACATTATTTGATTCTAATTATTTTTAAATATAAACATAAAACGAAAGAAAAAGATAATTGATGAATATAGAATCCATCAATTCTAGAAATAGTCTACGGACAATGTAAAAAATGTCATTAGTAACATTAATCATCATGAAAATTCAAGAAATAGTTTTCTCGTATATATATATATATATATACTATGATATCCTATAAACATTTAATTAAGTTTTTTCCTATTTATTTAGTTATTAAATCTGCTTAAATTTTATATATTTCAAAGATGATCATAATTTTAAAGTTTTTTTTAATGAAATAATAACAATTTTTTTTGAAGCAACATAATAATAACAATTTTAACTCTTCACTTGAATTTTCAACCGATGTTAATCGAGAATTTGAGTTTTATAGAGACAATGCAATTGCTGATTTTAATAGATTCAAACTTTTGAGAAAGATTGAAATTAGATTAAACTCTATCTATTTTTTTTAATAATTAGATTAAACTCTATCAAATTTCAAATCAAATATTAATCCTACACAAATCACAAACAAAATAAAAAAAAGGGAAATTTTGGTACTCATAAAAATTTGAAACAATGCCAAATTAATTAGATTAATTTTAATCTAAAATTTTTATGTTTAGTTTCAATTTGATTTCTATAATTTTTAAAAACTTTAACTTAATTCTTACAATTAGGTTAAATCCCATCAATTATTTTAAAAATCCTTTATAACCCACCCGAAAACCTTTTTTTTCTTTTCTTTTTAACCTTTTATTCCCTCCCTAAACTTTAATCTAAGATTAAGACAATACACAAAGATGAACACATTTCCAATTATTGTATAATTTTTTTTAAAAGTATCGTATATTTACTATAGGTAACACTTCATAACAACAAAGATAAAAAAAAAAAAGTTTAAAACTAAATTAAAAATAAGTTTGAATATTAGAGATTAATTAAATTGAAACTAAACCTTGAAGTAATATAATTAAGGACTAAATTTATAATTTAATCAATACTGAGCTTAACTAACTTAGATTTTTAACGAAAGAAACCCAACTTAGAAAATTAATACTTTATAATATCCCTCAAAGTCGAAAACAACCGATATGGAATCCTAATTGGTCTTAAAACCCTATTAAACTTAAGTTTACTAATCCTTTTCCTAATCAACTTTACATTCAAAACAAAACACTATAAATAATACAAAACTCTCAACATAATCATAATCACAAACAAATTAAAGCCTTCTCTCTGATCTCTTTCTACTTCCTTTTATCGTCTTCTTCCCTAACTTTCCAATGGAGAATCAAACACCATTCCAGCTTCCAAACTACCTTACAAATGGCAATCGAATATTTACCAATCTTAACCCTTCTTCTTCAACCTCTTCCATCCAAGCTTTGGAAGCTCAACTCGGCCGCTTACAGCTGTTGTCGTCGGTGGCAGCAGTCGACGTTTTCGATCACTCATGGCCGCCGTATTTCATGAGCAATCACGTGGATAGCCCCAACTTCTTTCAGCCTCCCATGCACAATGGTAAAATTTTATTAGGCTCTTATCTTTTCAATGTGAGATACTTTATAGATTAATTTTGGTAGGTCTCCTAATTTAAATAGATCAATTAAAACTTTCATCCATTCTATCATGTTTCCCTCTGTCATCAAGTTACTTGTCTATATCTTAAGTCGACACTGTATACATTTTGCAGGTGTACCAAATAACTTTGAAGCTGGAAGCTCGAGAATGTGGCGGTCGGGAGCGGGTGAGCCGTTCATCAGGCCGAGCAACGGAAATGTTTATGGGCATGGTAGAGGAATAAGGAGGATGGCCATGGATGGAGAAGGCTACCGAGTGGTGAAGAGAGTGATTGAAAGAGGGGATTTGAGAGAAACCCTAAACATTGTTGAAGGAGTAAAGGATTGCATTCATGAACTAATGCTTCATCCATTGGGAAACGACGTCGTACAAACTCTCTTCCGATTCTGCCATGAATATTTCATAAAGGACCTTCTTCTCTCCTTAATTGGAAAACAAGATCTCTTTCTAGCTGTTTGCCTTCACAGCCTCGGGTAAGTAAATAATAAATATATATTAAGAGGACTAGATTGAAATTTTTAAAACATTAAGGACCGTAACGTATTTTAAACTTTGCTAAAAAAATGTATAAAATTTTTATAATAATTTTTGTTGAGGATAATTAACAGAAATATAAGATTAGGTTATGTTTATATACACATTTTTTTTAGACAAGGTTATATTATATATTTAAACAAAGTTAAAAGTTTAAATTAAGAGATAATTACACTTTGAAGATCTTCTGGCATTTCAATTCTATAAATCTTATCCTTTTGTGTTTCAAAATATGGTTTAAAAGATATTTAAATTTGTCTTCATGGGATGGATTTGTATCTATTTTTCATTTAATCATTAAAGCATTTTTGAACCCTTTCCGTTATGAATTTTCAAATATTATTTTAATTTTTGCCATTTTTTTTAATAAATGAATAATGTAGTTTTTAATATGTATAGTAACGTGGTAATATTTAAGATGTACTAAAGGCACATAAGTTAGTTCAGGGGTAAATATAACAAAAATGATCAAAATTGTTTTTTAAGAGCTCTAATACCAAAATAAAATATTTTGAGTATTGAGAAACTAAAATAATTATTTTTTAAAAAAGTAAAATAAGTTTGAAATTTGAGTCACTCAAATCGATTTAAACTTAGGGTGTGGTTTTGTTTTGTTTTTACAGACAAAAAGCTGTGGTAAAATTGTTATGCCGTTTGAGCAACCCCCAACACCAGTTACTCTTTGCAGTAGTGATCAGCCACCATGGCGTCGCCTTGGCAAAAAGCTCCGGTCCCGGCCACGACGTGCTCATAAATTGCTTTCGAAATCTTTCTCGACAAGATAACGAGGTAAGAAAACTCGACTCCAAACCCTACTTTTCAGGCGCGGAGTGTCTCCCTTTTAGTCTGTCGTAATTCAAAAAGTATATATAAATCTCTGAAGATTTTGTAGTTTTTCTCAAACTAATATAGAATCTTAAAAATGTATGATAATGGTGGTAGATGATCCTCCTGGAAATAGCACATAATTCTTTGGAGCTTGCCAAAGATAAAAATGGGTGTTGTATACTCCCATTTTGCATTCTATATGCTGAAGGGACACTTCGAGGAGTGTTGGTGACTCCATTGATACAAGAAGCTCGTCATCTTTCAACACATTTTTATGCGTAATTCACCATTACTATTATGATCTCCATTTCAATACTATAAAAGATGTTGACATTCAAATAACACAAATATTTTCTATTTTGTTTCAGGAACTTTGTCATACAATTTTTGATTGAATTAGACCAAGCAAATATTGGAGCAAGAGTAATACAAGTGCTTAGGAACAAATTTGTGGAGCTTTGTTTAAGCAAGGCTGGGAGCCATGTGGTGGAGAAATGTTTGGGCTGTGGGGAGGATGAAGCTGCTGGAATTATCTTTGAAATAATGGAGAATAAAGAGAATTGGATTCAAGTTTTTACAAATCAATATGGAAATTATGTTGCTCAGAAAGCATTGTCGGTTGCTAAGGTGAAACGAATATATCTATTTCATCACGTTAAAACATGTGATATATATTTCTGTCGACTCATAAAATATATACTTCGATGTTGCAGGGAGAAGCATATAACTTACTAGTAAGGGCTATTAAGAGTCAACAACATATTCTTGAATTTCATCCTTATGGAAGAAGTGTGGTTGCAGCTGCAGTCAAACGTAAAAGAAGAAGCTCGATATCAAATCCTCAGTGTCTTAACTAGTTTACTTTTGCCATTTTCTTCCTTTTCTAGATTAAGGGCATTAGTTTTGTTTGGTGTAATTAGAAAGAGCGCTTTTGGGGGAAGAATCTATGAATTGTTGTTGGTTTGATTGAATTACTTAAATCATGTTAAGAGAAGAATATGTAATAGTTTATGTTTATGTAGACGTTTTTTATTTTTATTTTTATTTTTTTAGATTTAGTTGTTGGACCAAAGTTTTTGATGTTATAAATTTGTGGGGGAAGTGTTTTGCATTCCTAAGTTTCTTTGGGTTGAGTTAGTTATTCTTCTCCACGCAACATTATTATTATTTCTATTGTTGTGTATATATATCCTTATCTTTTGAATGAAAGTTTAGTATTATTTCTAATCTAACGATATACTACTAATGAGAAAACATAGTCATAGATTTAGACGAGGGAATAATAAATCATACAAAATAAGGAACAAACTGAATCAACAATGAAAACCGACAAAGAAAACAACACAGCCATCATCTTATTCTTTGACTCTTGCACAATTTTCCTCCAACAATAGATGTCATACTTAAATATCTAGAAATAAGGAAATACAATACTTTTTATTATATATATATTTAGTGAAAATTCAAATTCACGATCTTTTAATCGAAAATAACTGCATTTTAAATAGTTGACCTATATTCGGATCCACAATCCAATACGTTTTTTGAATATAGGACAAAACCCAACAAATAGAATAGAATAGAAGTAGATAAATACATACACATTATATTATTATTTATTAAAGCACAGCACACACATGACACACCAAACCTCAAGCTTTAAGAAATAATAATTGAGACACAAAATTATTGGGGGTGGTTGGCTTTTGTAGGGCACAGTGGGCTTAAATTTAAGGGCACTTGGTCCTGCCCTTATAGGTGTGGATGTGGCTGTAGCAAGGGCAGTGGTGCCTGCCGTAAGCCCCAGCGCTGGGAACGCACTTGCATTTGCCGCAGCACAGTCTGCAGTACTTCATGCACCGACGCTTTAGCCCCGCTCGCGAGCACCTCTTTCGACACGGCCTCGTGCACACATCTTCAAATTACAAGTTTAGTTTCTAAACTTTTAGAATCGTGTCTAATAAATTTATGAACTTTAAAAAACGTACAATAGAACATACCTAATCTTTCTATGTTTCCATTTAATAGATCCTTAACTTTAAAATTGTCAAGTACACATTTTTTTTTCTTTTTAATTCAAGAATTTATGAGGAAAATTGGGGTTTCTAGCCCCATTATATAACTCATCTAGATTTTTGACCACTTTTTAAAAAAAATTAATTTGTGACCCTACTGTTCTAATTTGTGACCCTTTCCCACTTTTTGTCTTTGTAAAATTACCAAAATATCCTTGTTTATTTTAAGTAAATTTATCCACCAATCTCTTCTCCCAACCCTTAGCATTTTTNCTCTTTTTCTCTCCAACCTTCTCTTTCTCAGTTTCTCTCGTTTCTTCTCGTCAACTCTTACCCCTTCTTTTGTTTTTTCATTCCATCTACTCTCAGTTACCATTTTTTCTCTAATTCCTCTCTTGCAGCTCTCTCGTGGAAGGCTGGAATGAAATTTTATTATATTTTTTTTCTTTTTTCTTTAATAAGTCGGTCGGTCGGTTCATTTGATATTGGCAGAGCCAACCGACCGATTCATCTTTTAAACCGACCGGTCGGTCGGATCGATTTTTCGATCTTCTATGCTCACCCCTACACCAACTGATCCCTTCATTATTTGAAAGAGGTGTCATGTCCTTTGAAACCCATTTGATTGCAATAATTGGCTGAACAATTTTTTTTTGCTCTTTTGAGTACAACATCTAAAGGTGGAATCGAATACACAATCTCTTGATTGAAGATATATGTTAATTATCGGTGAGTTATACTCGTTTTTGACAATAATTGGCTGAATATTAGTTCGAGTCATATGTGACTTTTTGAGTTACAAAAATCTCCATATGGAAGCTAAATGTATGAATGGATTAATTATTTGTGGCATATTACTAGTAGTTATGATCTTTTGAAAGCAAGAGGTCGAGTTTCAGTACACTAGTGCAATAAAGGTTAGCAACATCTCCTATGCTCTGTCCAAATATTTGGATGTGGAACGGTTAACAATAAAGGAAGGTCTCCTTCACGTTCAAATTCTAGATCTCACATAAGTAGCCTATGAATCAGACTGCCTAGAAGCAATTCATATTTTTTAAAAAAAGAAGAAGACTTGGTTCAAAGAATGTCCGAAGAAAGTGGTTGTTTTTATCAAAAGAAGCGATTTCATCTCACTTTTCTATTATGTTGTCTTCAAGCTTTTCTCAATGCCTTTTTAATCTTTCAATGTTTGTCTGAGTTTAAATGTAATCCAAGTGATTTTTTCTTCTAATGAAATTTTATCTTTTCTTAAAAAAAAATTACATGTCAACCTAATCAGGTTTTTAGGCTGTATAGCCATTTTTCCCACATAGGATTTGTTTTTACCCATTTTTTTCAAAAGTTAAGTTTTCTAGACTTTGTTGATATTCCCTAATTTTTAGATTTCCCCCATTTTTCTTTAAAACAATGCATTTTCTCTTTCTTATAATTTGAAAACTTTATTCTTCTCTCTTCCCAACACAACAAAAAAAATCTCTCTTTTCTTCTTTTTCTACCCATTTTTCATTTTATTCTCTCTCACTCACTCCCCATTTTTGTTTTATGTTGTTCATGAAAACGTTCACAAAAAATAGTTTATGGGTTTTCTTCCAACTTCATGAAACTGTGGGTACTGTCGAGTCTTCCATTGTGAGCGAAAGAAATATAAACCAAAACTAACAAGATTCAAGACATAGATCGAGATCTAACGGAGAGGGAGAGAAAGTGAGATATGGGTAAGAACGAAAAAGAAAACAAGATCTGAGAGATTTGAGCGAGCGTGGAGCAAGATCTAACCAAGAACGTTGATCTTGAACGAGATCTGAGAGACGTGAGCGAGCGCGAGATCTGAGCGAGAGCGAGATCGAGAACTGAGCAAGAGCGAGATCGAGATTAAGATCTGATCGAGAGCGAGATTGAGATCTGATCGAGAACAAGATGAGAGATGAGATGAGATAGATGTAAACGTGGGGTAGGGGTATGAGAAATAGAAAACAAACTAGTTTCTTGGAAAATTGGGGTTTCTAGCCCCATTATATAACTCATATGGATTTTTGAACCCTTTTTAAAAAAAACTAATTTGTGACCCGTTCTAATTTGTGACCCCTTCCCACTTTTTGTCTTTGTAAAATTACCAAAATATCCTTGTTTATTTTAAGTAAATTTATCCACCAATCTCTTCTCCCAACCCTTAGCATTTTTTTTTTAATTTTGAATCTCATATAGATTAATTTATTACTTAACAAACGAATCCATACAAAAAAAATCTGAAAATTAAATTCTCCAAATAAGTAAATTAAGGTGAAAAAAGATTTGCATGATCCAAGAATAAATGCATAAGATTTGTTCGGAATTAATTAAAAAAAAAAGATTTGCATGATTCAAGAATAAATGCATAAGATTTGTTCGGAATTAATAACAAAAAAAAAATTAAGGTTTCATAAATGTCGTGCCAAAATTGCATTAAATGCCCGAGATTTAATTGACAATAAGGGCTAAAAGAAACTGGAATTAAGAGGGAGAAAACACACAAAAAAAAATCTGGAATTTGGGATCTCGGACCGGGATGGGAGGATCCCGGTCCGGGTTAGAAGGATCTTGGTCCGGGATTGAACCATCCCGGACCGGGATCGCATAATCCTGGACTGAATAGTAACCTGGCCCGGGATTCTGCAATCCCAGTCCGGGATGGTTCAATCCCAGACCGGGATCCTCCCATCCCGGTCTGGGATCCCAATTTCCAGATTTTTTTTTTGCATTTTCTCTCTTTTTCTCTCCTCTTGACCCTATTGTTATCAATTAAATCTTGAGCATTTAATGCAATATTGTCCCAAATTTTTTGTAATTAAATTCGCCCAAATTATGTAATTATGTACGTTTTTTTATTTTTTCCATATTAAACTTTTAATTTACTATTTGAGTTAGATATTTTTTTTAAAAGTTAGATTTTTTAGGGTTGGAATTAATTATTGTGAGAAATTTGTGGAGGGAATAAAGATTTGTAAAGAGATTTGTGGAGGGAGATGTTGATTTTGAAACATGAGGGTACTACGGTAATTTTACATTTAAAAATTATGAAATTATTAATAAATAAAGAAGGGTGGGTCATAGATTAGGTTTTTTCAAAATGGGATCATAAATCCAAAGTGAATTATGGGAGGGGTCAAAATTTCAAATTTCCCAATTTATGAGGCACAGCAATAAAAGAAATACTATTATAAAATTTAAAATTGAAAATTTAGAGATCTCACTAGACTCGACAATGTTTTGACAGATCTCATCAAACTTTTGATTTGACCATCCATATTCCTTAAATTCTAAACTCAAGAGACATTTTAGTTTTGCGTTTCTCTTCTTCCTTTCGGAGTATTACATCAGTGAGGAATCAAATCCGAGACCTTTTATTAAAAGATGTAAATTTAATTATTGAGTAATAATAATGGGCGAATTTTAACACGGTAAGTTATTTGTAGATTTGACCCAATGAGTTCTATGATATGCTAATTTTTCAAAATTGGCATTGGTTTGAGAAGCTACATTATTAGTAGGGAAGTTCTAAAGCATTATTTTCTGATTGGCATAAATTTCCACATTTCAAAGGAAAAAGTTGCAAACAACCATGGTTTGGAGGGTAGATTTCATTTAAAATTCAAAAGAAAACCAAATTCAAGGATTATTTGTTTATGCCCTCACAACTTTTTTCTTTTTTTTTTTCGCAGATCTGAGTTGCATTACATAATATGAACAGAAGAAATGAAATAAATTAGCCGATCTTTGCATAAAAAGAGAGAGAGAGAGGAGAGGAGAGAGAAAGTACCTCCGTTGGCCATGGCGGAATCCATGAAAGAGGAGCTCAAGAGAAGAAAACAGAAGAAGAAACCGAGAACCAAGATCTGGGTTCTCATCTTTTTTTGGTTTTCCAGATCAGAAATGAAATCTCAGATTCTTCTGAACAGAGCACAACCAGTTTACAGTGTTTATGTTTTTAAAGGAGAGAGAGAGAGAACTGAAACCCAAGTCATAGGACAAGCAAAGCAAGTGGGGTTGGCCCCTTTCTTTAAACTTATGTTTTCCAAGTTTGAACGTGAAATTTGTTGGGTTAAAAATAGTCTTTTTTTCACCGGGAGAATGGAGGAAGGTCGGGAGATAAAGTTTTACTCAATGTTTAGAGGAAGGGTCGACTTTCATACTCAATTGCAAACGTCTTTAATAAATATAAGTCGAAGTTGGTCAACCAATTAAGACCTATGTGGTACATGATAGGTCCATCTTTGTCAACAAATTTCACCAACAGTTAAAACTGTTGGGTCGAAGTACTGTGGTCAAATTTCTTAGGTCGAACTCATACTAGCTTAAACTCCGAAGTGCTTGTTTCTCTTGTGCAATCCCTTCCTCACGAAAATAACACTCCAAGTCCAAATTTTGACGACCTTGATCGCACAAATAAAATTAGTTACAGAAATTTATTAAAACAGAAAGTAGAGGTAAAAGATGAACACAAGCTTTAAATAATTATAACTTATTAGAGTCGGTAGACCAAGTTGATAATCCTTTTTTTTTTAATTTTATTCAAGAAACAATGTAGAAATTAGAATGGAAATCAACCGACAGTTGGAAAAATGCTTTTTCCATTCGGGAAAGAAAAAGAAAAAAAAAATATTTTTGTTCTGGTTAATGTTATATACATTGAAATCACTAATAAGAAGTTTTTACAAAATAAGTATCACTTAATTTTTCCAAAATAAAAAAATAAAACACTTGTCCGAACATGTTTGTACCTTGATTTTCTCTTAAAAACAGTTTCCAAACAGTTTTAAGTTTTACCATAGCTTTGAAGGAAGAATTAAATAATGTTTTATTAGTCAAATAAACAATTTTTAAATCAATACTACTTTCTATTTAGTAATGCTCGTGTTTTTCGTTTTCACATTTCTGAGCAGAAGAGCCATTTTCATTTTCAAGTAGTGTTCGATCGATTACGTATTAATCAATATTCGATTGATTGGTCTGAGGTTATCGATAAAAAAGATTTGTCTAAGTCACTTCGTTTCTTTTTGTCCAAGTTACTTCTTTTTTTGTCCAAGTTTCTTCTCYTTTTGTCTAACTCACTTCCTTTTTTCTTTGTGAGTTTCGGGAATATCCCCATTCATAGGTCCGAGATCCACATCTATGAATTGAAAGGTCCGAATGATCAACTCTGCAATCAGTTGTTAGAATCAATAGGTCTTCAAATCGTTCATTTGAAAAAAAATTTCTTGTTTCTTCCTTTTCAATCAAGAAAAATATGACTATGTTCGATAAGAGTTACTTGTTTCTTGTTCTTTATTTTTTATGGGAAAAAATAACGAAAACATGTTTGACAATTATTTATTATTTTTTGTTGTGTAAAAGATTAAGAAGTAAAAGTTTTATATGAAATTTAATCTTTTTAATTTAAAAAAATTCATGTCATATTTATTTTTGATTTTATTATGCATTTTAAAAATAAAAGGATAAAAATAGTGCTTTTATCTATGTTATGAAAAAAATCTAAAATTGGAAACATAAATAAAAAAAACTTAATTATGTTATTTTCAAAATTTCTATACAATTTCTAGAAATATTTATTAAAAATGAAAAATAAAGAAACATAAACAACAAGACAAGACAAGACGCTTATGTTATGTTGAGGGGTGAAGTTGGAGGTATTGTAAATGTCCCTTTGTGAACACGTGGAGCCCACAAGGTCCACAAAGTGGAGAGCGCCGAGCACATTGAAGCAAGGTTGAGCACATCGAATCAATGTTAAGCGTATCAAAGAGAAGCACCAAGCGCATCGTACAAACGTACAAATATGACCGAAGGGCCTAACACTGGGTACCTGACATTTAAACTTTGAAATGAGATACAAAAATTTAACCCACTGGAGTCTTAGTACTTCATATCTATTTGCTTCCACCTAGTTCTAACTTAGGCATTGAAGTATAATCAGCAAAGCAAAATTTCTATATAGGTCTAATCGGAACTTGAAAACGAAATCGTACATGGTGCCTACATATCACTTGTCTAAAATCGACATTAACTTCTTATATTAAAAAAAACTAAAATCGATATATAATAAATAAAGAATGAGAATGTTACTAAACGAGTAGCTAAATATTAGCTCCGGAGTCATAGGCTATTATGGAAGAAAATGTAACATTGAAGAGATTCAAATTAAAAATGTGTCCATATGTTTAGATTATCAATGTAGATATTAATATTTTTATTATATCCTCAAGAAATCCATTTCTTGAAGGAGTCAATAGTATCATATTTATTAAGAGTATTTAAACTACCTTAATTAATTAATTAATTAATTAGCAAATAGTTCCAAAAAGGTATAATATTTTATTTATTAAAAAATTTAAAAATGGGGTGAGTGGGGTAAGAAAAATTAATGCAAAGACAGAGAAAACAGCTGTATTGGGTGGGGTGAGAGGAGAGGGGATCGAGGCCCTCTGTCGATTTCCTTTTTTCCTTTTTTGCTCTCTTTTTCTTTAGGTAATATTCTTTTCTTCAAATGTTAAATCTAAAACCTCTATTTTTTAACTTTCGATTAAATTCTTTTTTTAAGCAAAAAAACCTTATGGAATATGTAATTTAGTGAAAATTGGTCGTTTTAGTTGAGATATCGTGAGCAGAGAATCTTATATGATATTTGATGTGACTTAACTGGCAATCTGTAAATAGAATTTTGTACTTGTGTGGTGTTCGGTTACATACATTCTGAAGTTTAAATTAGTACTTGGTCTGAACTAGGGTGGAATCGAACTTAATTAAGTGCAAGAGGTTGCATACTTTTGAGAGTGGTCTTCTATTGTGACAGCATTCATACGTGTCATCAAGTGGCTATTATGCTGATAATAGTCAGAAGATCCTCTGTGAGTGGAATTGACATTTTGTCTACTGTTAAGAGATCTCTTGCCGGTTAGATCAATCTTCCTCAAGTCGAAACCAAGCTGAGCTTTGCTTCTAGACATGTTGGTCCTTCCTTCTCGTCTTCGATGTGTCCGAGTAGATTCGGATCATGACGTTTCACAAACTGTCAACATATTTCGTGTCGGTCGTTATTTTTATATAATTTCAAACTTTCTACAATATTTAAAAATTTAAGAAGATGGTATGGTGTAAAGGTGTATTAGTTGTTTTACTATTGTCATTGGATGCTTGGATTTATTTATTAATTTCATTTCATAGAGATATGGTCTGTTTCTATGGAGATTCTCCATCTACTATTCATAAAATAAAGAGAGTGGCAATGTGAAAAAGCATATAATAAAGTAGAACTGTATATTTAGGGAAATGTAAAGCCAAGCTTAGCCTCAACAAATAAATCAAAGGCCAAAGCTTGGCCTCCTTAAAATATTATAAAATCACGTGAGAGAAAGTTTATGCAATGGCCAAACTAAAATAGAGCATTTTCGAAATCACGTGAGAGAAAGTTTATGCAATGGCCAAACTAAAATAGGGCATTTTCGAAACTTTACCAAAGGTAAAACGGGGTAGGATTTTAAGAACTAAAGACCAAAATAAAATTTTATCTAAAACATCATGAATTAAAAAGAACTTTATTTCGAGTTTTTGAATGTGCATGTGCGTGTGCGTGTGTGCGCGCGCGAAAAAATTAAAATAATTGACAACTCGTTCTAAATAAAATCTAATTCAAACCTGATGGACAAAATGTATTGTAACTAATATTTTAAAATTATATGGCATTTTAAATATTTTTAAGATAAAATTATAAAAATTTTAGATTTAAGAGATCTACCAATCAGAACATAGATTGATTAAAAAACTCGTGAGTTAAACCTAATATCCCGAGAAGAAAAGAAAAAGAAGCCACCGTGGCAAATTTCACATTAAATCCTACTTCAATGAATCGGTTGAGGCCCATTTATTATCCTGGTCGTGGGCTCGGTGGGCCGAATTGGAGACTTGTTACTCGGCCGATGGTCCAAGATCCATTCGAAACCAAAATCCATCCAGAAATTAAATAATGGGCTTATACATTTTTAACATACTAATTAAAAAATCTACGATCTCAAATATTTACAATTCTGTTAATATTTCCAGCTGCCATTAGTTTTTTAATGGTTGCAAATTTGGGCAATCATAGTATGATATATACCTTTTAATCTAATAATGATAAACATATACCATTTCTAGTAGGTTATATAATACCTACACTAAAATATAAGGACATAATAGTAAAATGTTGTATTTTATTTTTTTTTTTAATTTTAATTTTAATAATTTAAAATTAATTTGGTTCTAAACACAATTACGAATTTAAAATCATTTTCATCTTTTAAAATACTGAAATTTGAAATCATATTTTTTACTAAGAGCATTACAATCTTTATAACTTTCTATTTTTATATTTTTAATTTTTTTCTCACTAATTTTTTTTCCTCTTATTTATCTAAAGTTTTTCTTTATCTCTCTAAAAAAAATTTCTTGAGTACGAGGATGGGAGAGGGCATCCCGACTCCTGGCCCACACCATTGTATCTCTACTTTACATTTTAACTTTCTAACTTTTTAAAAACATAAAATCAAAAATGGTTTTCAAATTTATTTTGTTTTCTATTTTGTAAAAATAAAAAATAAAAACTGTTATCAAACGTAATACGTACAATTTTTTAAAAACAGAAAGTGAAAAATAAAAAATTAGAAATAAAAATCGTTATCAAACGGCCTTCTTTTTTTGTTTTTATAATATAGTTCTCTTTTTGAACTCTATTTTTACTTCTAATAATGTTCTACTGCCTACTAAAACTTGGGCTCCAAATGAGTGACCACCACTACAATTTAATGGATTTTTTAAAGCCCAATTAACCAAACCATATAATAATAATTAATAATGTTAACAGTAACAATAATAGAAAAAAAATTAATATAATTATAAAATAAAATATTTGACAAAATAGTAATAATACTTTTTCTCTAGTTTCACGGACTAATATGCCAATCGAGGATAGGTTGATTATAGTTGAAAATTCATTATTCTTATAATTTATTTTGAAATTTATTACAGCTGAAATGAATTGAAAATCCATTGTCCTTAAAATTACGTATTAGATCTTCTTTAAAAGAATTATTTGGGACAATTATATGTTCTTTTTTACTTCAACAGATGTGGAGATGCCTACCATTTGTTTTAAAATTACAAGACTTGAATCTTTTATCTATTATTGCAGAAAAACTAAATATTTGAAAAACTAAATATTTTTTTTAGTATAAACAATGTGTGGAAGTGAGAATTTGAAGTCACTGTTGGATTTATTAGGTTAGCTTCATAAAAGTTGATTTAATTGGTCAATTGAACAACTAATTTTAAAAGAAAAAATTAAAATGAAAATTCGTAATACCTTTAAGTATCGAATGCGTAAATACTTAATTGCGATGATCCAAACTGATGACTTAAAAAACATCTAGTTCTGAGCTCGTCCTTGATTTTCCTATCGAACCAACCTATGATAGCTACCCTATAGATTTAATCAGTTGGTCTCTATACTTTTAATTTTTGTTCATTTTGAATTTTATACTTTAAACTTCTATTTTTTGATTTTTATACTTTCATATTTTATTCATTTTAATCATTTTGATCTTTTGATCTTTTTACTTTTAAAAAGTAATCAATTTTTTTCACTGTTCATTAAAATGTAATCATAAATTTGTATCGAAAGGTATAAAAACCTAAATAATTACTTTTTAAAAATACATGATTAAAACGCCAATTTTAAAAATACATAGACAAAAGGTATACCAAAACTAAAAGGAACCGAAGTCAAAAATACAAACCTATTTTATAACTCACAATTGAAGGGGAGAGAGAGAGAGAGAGAGAGAAGTAAATAAGAAATAATAATGGAATAGGAAATAGATAAACAAGTCCTCTGAATAGGTAGATACAAGAACTTTCTGCCTCGAAAGAATCCAAGAAAATATGGTCCAAATGGGAATTATAGTAGGGCTAAGAATCAAAAGTCCCAAACAGAGATGGGCTAATAATCAAAATGAAATGAGCATCCAAAAGAACAAAGGGTATAATAGATAGAAGAATAATGGAAAAAAAAACATAGACACCAAAAAAGGGTAGTGCAGAAGGAAAGACACATCAACTATGTCCACCTAAAGCATCATCAAAACATATCCCATTCCAATCAACATGCTCCCCACCACCATCTCCTTTCTCCACACTTTTCCCGCTCCACTCTGCAATAACAGACATATCATATCATTATTTGATATTTTGAAAAAAGTTACGGAGAATAACTAACTAAAAAACATAATTGAAGGAAAAGTATCGTGAATTTTTTACTAGAGTCAAGTTTTGTTGGACACAAAATTTAAAGTTCTTTAATAATATCTTAATTAACTGAGTTAAACTAATGTCTTTGTATTAACTATATAATAAAAACTTTTTTAAAAGAATAATATCATTTTACTAGTATTGTATCCAATTATGAGGATAAGAGTTCAAATTTACACTTCACATGTTACGTTGAAAAGAAACTATGTAAGAAAAGTGAGATAAAGAACTATGACAGGCAAATAAGGATGTCAATAAATTTTTCTCTTTTTCTTTTTTGTTGAAAAAACTTTTCTTTTTAAGGTTAATTCTTTAACATCATTAAATGTATCATTAAATATTTCACAAGAGAAATATAAAAGTAGAAAAAATTACCAAATAAAATAATGGACTTTCAAATAGTTAATGGTATCAAGGACTTCCCCCTTTTAAGGTTTCCATTTCTGTTTTCAAATATTTTATTGACTAACGACATTAACGTTGGAAAGGTGACGCCGAGACTTACATTGTCGTTCTGAGATGGGGTAGGAGATTCCGGTCCGGTGGGTCCCGGAGCTCCGACAGGCGGCGCAGGTGGGCTCGACAGTGGCGACGGAGCCGG
>NW_019104540.1:884024-895422 GCF_001995035.1 Momordica charantia | reverse complement strand
GCCTGAGCTTCGGCGCCGGCGACGGCAATGCAGATCAAACTCAAAAACAACAAAGCCTGACGATCCATCGTTTGTGGTCAGAATCAGAAGAGGGCAGAGAAAAGTTTAGAGTTTGAGAGGGAAATCAAAAGGAGGACAGAATAAATAGGCAGCTGCAGAAATGAAGGGCATTTTAGGTAATTTCGCATCCCATAAATAAAATAAATTAAACGTAAGGAAGGAAGAATTTCTGATGATCAACGACATGACATGGCCAACCGCCACCCGCCACCAAACAGATCTGAGGAATCCCAGTTGTCGTTGGGACCCGGGACAATGTAGTTATGGATCAAGATGGATTAAGATAGTGCGATGTGTCACAACAAACTCGAGGATAGATGCAACCTTCCAACAAATAATAATTATTAATTATGGTCGAGTTATGTTTACGTAAATAAAATTAAAAGTATCATATAGTATCGTGCAATATAATATTGCTTTATTCACTATCTATCACTTCAACCTTGTGTAAAAATAATTTGAGATTTAACCATTTATATAAAATATTTATAAAAAAAAAACCATAACATTAACGAAGAAATATAACAGAACATTTCTTTCCAAATCTCCTATTCACGTTTGCTAATCCCACTTGAAAAAATTTATAGTACCAAGTATCATAACTTCTTCTATTCATTGCTTGTTACATTACCATAATAACGCCGAGTCAATTTTTTTCATTTATCGTGTGAACAAACTGGAGTATTCTCGTAGTATCGGACTTTTTCTAGTCGCTCTCGGAAGTTTGCCGGTCACGTCAGCTATCTTTCTTTTTAATTAAAAAAGAAAAAGACAGAGAAACAACAGTGCATTTGCATAATTTTGATTGGGGATGGGACCTTCCACGTGCTGCTCCACGATTAGAACGATTCATGTTTAAGTAAAATTATTGCCATCACCAAATTTTCTCTCTTTTTTCTTTCTTTTCTTCTTTTTATAATTAATGTAAAGAGCATGATAATTTAATAAATAATAAAATTAATGCCATTTAACGAGATTATTGGAGTGATTATAGGTATGAGTTCACAGACTTCTCACTTGAAAGAAAAACGTGACTCATCCTAGACGAATCTATGTATACTCAATAAGCTTTACTTTACTTTTTCCATTGTAATCTATTTTTAACTTTATATTAAAAAAAAACAATGCTAATTTGTATATTATTTTAGTTTAACAAATGGCACCATAGCAAACAAATTAAATCATCAATTTTTAGTATGCTAAATAGGTGTCTTACTTACCAAATTTTGTTCGATTCCAATTGATCATATTGGTATAGTTAAAGAAGATTACGGGAGTTCAATAATCTCACATGTAATTTATGTTCCTACATAAATCTATTCAGGGATTTTTATAATTTTTTAAGGTTATTCAATTAAATGAATATTATTTGAAATAATAGATGTTTGGAAATGGAAGAAATTTTGTGGTTTGTTGGGAAGACTATTTTTACAAACCAAGTAGTTGCTTATGTTTCTAAAATTATCATAGGTTAGTTTATAAATGTTTAAATTATACCATGCTTAAAATTACAATTCAATGCTCGTGCAAATAAAAATACAAATCATTTAGAAGAATGATTTGATAAAAACAAAAGGGAAATTTTTAAAATTAATTAATCAGGGAAACATGTTTCTCGTGGATTTTTTTTTTTTTTTCATCTTAAGATCTATCGCACAAGATTACGAATTCATTAAGTTTATATTAAGAGGAGTTTCTTTATTTAGCATGTGATTGATAAAGCCTCTTAACGTATCTTCAAGTATAAATTCTTTGTCAATTTAATTTAATAGTTTTATAGTTTTGTCTATAACATTTAGTTGTTAGAAAATTCGTCTCAGTTTTAAATCTATTTTTCTAAAGTATTTTTATTTTTCCGGTTGGTATGTCAATTTAAGAAAATAAAATTTAATATCAAAATCCTTTTTAAGTCATTCTTGTACTCACAGTTTATAAATTTTCCACTATTTGTAGGCTAAATATTCCTTCATTTAGTAAATTCTTAATTTGATCTTCTTTAAAATTCTCAATAAATTATTTCCACCAACAATTTATTAAAATTGTTAACAAAAAGTTGATAACTTATTAAATTGTCGTCTTATTAACATATGATTTAGACACATGAACATGTCACTTATATGTTATTTGACGCGTGAAACTCAATATATATTTATTAAAAAAGAAACATTTTTCCATCTTACATGTCCATGTGGAATTTCACGTTTCTAATTAGATTAATGAAACAATAGCTTAACGACCTATTAATTCTATGTTGATATATTAAAATGACTTAATTAAGAACTTTTAATAGGTTTAGAATAAATTTGAGAATTTAAAAGGTTAAAAGGATAAAACTGAAAAAAACTCCAAAGATTGGGAACAATTGGGTATGCTTAGGAAAAAAAAAAGAAAAAAGATACAAAAGAATATGATTACACATTAAATGAACCAATAAATAAACTATACAGTATACATTAACATCAGACCAAGCACAAGCTGTGTTTTCGTACGAGGTTCCTTAATGTCAAAATAAAAAATAAAAAAAAAATTAAAAACTTCCAAGAAAATCGAAAAATGGAAACTTTACTTTTAATACAATCTGAGCTATAATTATTAGTATCATGCGTGGGCCCATACGGTGCGTTCCATATTGGCAAAACCCTTTGAGGCAAATTTGAATCGTACGCAAAGTAAGACGGAGCGTTTGGTGAACTCTGTGACGTGTCGAGCTGTGATTCGGTGGCGGTCGGTGATGGTGACGGTGACGGGTGAAAGACATGCAAAGGTCAAAGTGTATGATTAAAGGCTTGGTTAATGGTTATGGTTAGGCCATGATGATTTGCGGTAAAACCAAACCAAACATATTTGATTAGGGTTAATAATTTTACCGTGGGGTCCACCGTGGTAATTTTTAATTTTAATTATGAAAATGATTGACTCCCGTTACAAACTTGATTGTATGGTAATTAATCAACTTTGGAAAGTGAAGTTGTGGATCTTGGTCCAACTAAAATTTGATTGCCAATTCCTAATTAGCACAACTTTTAAATTAAAAAGGAAAAGAAGAGAAAAATAGTTTCTGTCTAAACCGAATCACTTGAGAGATTCTTGTGGAATAAATAGAAACACGACATGTGAAATAATAGTGAGCACTTCGATATTCAAGTCAGTCTCAAGTTGATGTAATTTATGTGTAATTTACGATCAAATTCGTGCATACTTAAAAGTAGAATTACCTCTAGTATTTATAGGTGTCATACAGTTAGAATCATGCATCGGTCACATCGCATGTTCCGTAAAGAACGATGTGAATCTAGCATTAGTGAAGAGAGGAGAGTTGAAGAGTCGTTTTCCTTAGTTCGACTGGTTGGCCTTTGTTCTTCAAAAATAGGCTGATCACTAATGTTAAAGTATAGATCGACATTGGTGTTTCAAAGCATGTTAAATCAGACTTCTTACTTATCCTCCAATAACATGTGTCATGTCATTATCCGTCAATCAACAAACTATATAAACAACATTATAAAAGTTGAAGTTTATTTAAGTTTAGGTTTAATTTTATTAACAACACATTTTATTTATCTCCTTGGTTTGTGTTGCTTTTCGATGATTTTATTTATTTATTTATTTATTATTATTTATTCGTGAACCTCCAATTTTGAAACAAATAAACAAACCTTAATCGATTGAGCTATGTTCATATCAATACCTTTATCTTATTGAATTTTTTAGTCTTAAATTTTTTTATTTATTAGTACAATTTTCAGATAGACACTGAAATAGCTAATTTGACAGTGTCTTATCTTTTATCTGGTATATTTTAAGAGTTATATTTGTTTAACAACTATTTTCTTTATTTTCTAATACAAATTTTTCATATATTTTAAATGTTATCAAAATTTAAAAACTAAAAAAAATAATATTTTCAAAATTTTGTTTTGGTGTTTTTGAAATTTAACCGCTATGTCACAAGTACATTCAAATAGGAAAAATACAATATAAAATGAGCAAATTTTCATGAGCAAATATATACATATTTTAAAATAAAAAGACAGCATACCTATTTAGAAATGAGCCGAAGACTCATAGGTAGGTAGTGACTTGGAGTAACAAATATTTGGAAACTCTGTGTAATTATTAATTTAAAGCTAATCAAAATTTTTGCCATGAAAAATATAAAGGCCAAAACAAGTACAATTTTTTATTTATTGCCTTTTGCCCGTATATTATAAAACCAACCAATTAAAGAGTGATACTTCCTTTTAAATCAACATAGCAAAAATTAACACTCAATGAATGATACCCTTATCTATTTAAAACATTTACATTATTTTAGTTTAATAAGGTTATTATTAATTGGGAAAATTAAAGCTTTCATGTCAATTAGAATCCAGGAGGATCATGAGTTTAAGAACAAGGACAATGCTAAATGCCATTAGATATGTTGGGTAGACTTAGGCCTAAAAATAATAATATATATTATTGTATCCATAGAGATAAAAGAAAAAAAAAAGTTTTGTTTTTTTGGTTGAGAAAAATAACTTGTCTTTAATTTTTGAATTGCAAAGACCACACATTAACTAAAAAAATAACATGACATAGCTAGAGCTATTAGACTAAATAATGTTTTCTAATTTAGTATGGCCTCATAGACAAATAACCGAAGGAAGTCAACATCAAGCACAACTAGAAAAAAATGTACAAGTTGTTACAATTATACTCTCGAACATTTGATCAATCACCCTCTTGAACTTACAAAATGTATAATTGTGATTTGAACTATAAAATTGTTATAATCAAACCCTCAAATTATTCCTCAAATAAAATCCTCAAATTATAGAATTTGTTACAATTTGAAACGATTTTTTTAACTCTATAAAATTTGCAAATTATAATGTTAACCATATCGATGTTAAGCCAACCACATCTCAGTTTAAGAGGAAAATTTTTTATTTTAAAATTTTGGGTTTAATGGTAACAATCCTATAATGGGAGAGTTTTCAAATATTCAAAGTGTTTAATTACAACAATATTATATGTTTAGTTGGGTGATTGATCAAATTAAAAAATTGAGAGTGTAATTGTAACAAATTACAACCCCTACCATTTATGATGGTTTTTGCAATTTTTATAAAATCAGGACGTATTTAGGAATGATGGTAGAATTATTTATTTTGGGAAAAAGACATTTGAGTATAATTGATTTTTCAAAATTGTCATCTAAATGATACCTTAAAAATCTATTTACAGTGATTTTAAGTTTTCCTAAAATCAATTTTCTAATTTATCAAACATGATTCATGAAAAAGAAAGGAATTTTGACACTAAAAAAAATGATTTTGACCCTGTCAAAATAACTTCCAATCATACTTTAACAGGAATATACATTACATATACTATATTGTTCCAAACATATAGTTAACTTTAATTTTAATTTTACGGTTGGTAAATATACAGAAAAAGTTTCTACTAGTTACAAATAACTTTTATGAGAGTCATTTCGACGAAAGAGTGATGGTTTATCAAACAAATTTTTTTAAAAAGTTCCGAATAGAAATCATGAAAAATGTATATGGGAAAAAAGTTCAAAATGCTCCCAATGATGAAATTGAGATTAAATATCAATTTTAATCTTTACATTTCCAATATTTTGATTTATTTTAATTTATATAATATTTTAGTCTTCTCATTTTTCATTTTTATATCACTTCAATCATAATTTTAACACAATAATATTTTACTCGTTAAGTTTCTTGAAATGTAATCACAAATTTGTGTTAAAAGGTTTCCATGGTGTATAAAAGTTATATTAAAACTTTGCAAATATAGACTAAATCGATCACTTCTAAAAGTACAAGAATATCCAAACAAACATTTTGAAAGTACAAAAATCAAAATAAACAAAATTGAGAATACAAAGGTGAAGGAAATATACTATCCAAATGAACTGAAGCAAAAAATACACCAACTTAAATAATATTTATTTAAACAATAGGTTGGTATTAAAATAAAAAAAAAAAAGAGGAAACGAAATATAAAAAGAATTTAAAATGTGAGAACAGCCACGGCAGAAAATAAGAGAAAAAATAAGAGAAAAGTTGTATTATTATTAATACGATGATGGAAGGAAAAGGGAAAGCCAACGTAGAGTGAAAGCAATGGGAGAGCCATTTCAGTTGGGCTGTCTAATCAAACCTATTTTACAATTTCTTTTTCTTTTTCATTTTCTTCAAATTTTAAATATAATTTGCAATGCTCGTGGTTACATTTATCAAGACGGAAATTATATATATTTTGACGTTGATTAACTATCATGAAGATGGTTTTTCATGACTTTTTTCAACGGCCATTAATTAGATTTTCTATAATGTTTTTTTTTTGCCCGGTAAATCTCTTTTTCATGATGTTTTTAATTGTTATTAAATCTTTTTTCCGTGAAATTTATAATTAGGTCACGAATAACTTTTCGTGATGAATGATACAATAATACCAAAAACTAAAATTTGTACAATGATTGAGTTTTTTTTAGCTGGTAAAGAATTTTATTTAAATATTGAATTTGAAATATTACTTAAATTTCATAAGTACACTTCTAATTGATTTGAATAATTTGAGGGTTTTTTTAATGGTTGATTACCATAGAAATGACTGGACAATTAAAAGTAATGATGACGTGGAAATAACTTTGAATAATAATTATTATTATCTTGACTTATTATTCTTTTTTTGTTTGGCTCATGTGACATATTCTCTCTTTACCATCTCTCATTTTTGTTATTGTGCACTTCTTCTTCAAAGTGTGTGTATGGAAGTCTCTTTATATGCATTCATTATCAATGGCGAAACCTTTCTTTAGAACTCGGCCATCAACCACGTCTATGGCAACAATGTTAAAGGTTCAATTTCTTATTGTAATTTTCTTCAATTATTTTGTACATCTTGTGATCTTGATATTTCATATGATTTTCTTTCGTGTTTATAAATTCTTGAATTTATTTCTCTAGGTGAAAGACTTTTGAAATTTATAATTTATAATCTCGTTTAGTTCCATTTGTGTTTTGTGTTTATGAGATCTTCTAAAGGGAGTTGAAGAATTGAGATGTTCATTAATATATTTTTTTTTTTTGAGAAATTGTTAAATTGATCGTTAGAATCACTATAACTAAAGTATTGTTTATGAATGAGAGTGGTGGATTAAAAAACAATTGAACTATTCTTCAGCTACATACTAATTATACTAGCACACAAATTAGATTAGATAAATAAATGATAATGTGACTTTGTTTTTCTTCCTATTTTCTCAATTTCTCAATTGTATTTCAAGTTTGCTATGTAGTCTCTTTCAAATCATATAAAAAAAATCAACTCAAAGCATGGCTAAAAAAATTAGAGACATTTAATCCGTCTAAAAAGTCAGACATTTGAATATTCATTCTGTATTCGACTGAAAAAATTAGAACCAGAATGAACGTACTCAATGGTAATTGACATATACTTTCAACAACGTAACATGTATTAAAAAAAACAAAAACAAGAAAAATGAAAGATAAGCAGGAGCATTAATTTTTTTTATCTTTAAGAATTGAAGGACAAAAGGTAAAATTATATCCAAACCTTAAGGCCGAAAATAAATTGGGCCTGAAAATAGATGAACAGTTAGATCAAAGAAATGGAGGGAAAGATCGCGTGGGCCGAAGAAAGTGCTATTTTCAGTTGGACCAAAATTGGGCCTTTAGGCCCAATCCAAAACAGCACAAAAAGCCCAGAACCAAACTGATGGCATTGTTGTAATAACGATGAAGCTGAATGGATTTTAAGGCGCGTTCAGAATTTCGGACTTCTCGTTCTCGGTCGCACCGCTTCTGCACCTTCGCTCTATCCGTTCGTGTTACCAGTCCTCAGTCTCTGGCCATGGCTTTCGTCTCCACATTTTTCTCCGGCGAACCGGCGCTGCTCGTCGCCAGAGCTTCCGCCTCCTCCCTCAAGCACGCTCCTCAACTCCCTCCGGCTAATTTGCGCTTTGTCCGCCCCGTGACCTTCGCCACGGCGTCGGACCAAGCCACTGCCTCCCGCCGGAAGCCTCGAGGCATTATGAAGCCCCGGAGCATATCGCCGGAGATGCAAGCGCTCGTCGGCGTTCCGGAGATTTCCCGTACCCAAGCCCTCAAGGTCATTTGGACTCACATAAAAGAACACAATCTTCAGGTATAATCTCTCTTCCTCTGCTATTTTTCCGTTTTTTTTTCCCTTCTCATGTTGTATTCGATTCTTCTGTCAGTTTTACTAGTTAATTAGAAGATAAGGCTTCTGTTGGGTGAAAAACGCCTTGTTCTGAAATGAGGGCTTTGGGTGTTGGTCTCTAAAATTTCTCTGCGTGTCCTTGTTGGAGTGCGATTTTATGATCATCGGATGAATTTCTACAGCTCTTAGTGCATTGTTTTGAGTTTTACTAGATTTTGTATCCTTGTTGTTGAGGTTCATAGTGTGGTGATGGGTGCCCTGCGCTGCTCTGGCAAGATGTCTGAAAAGCTTAAGCTTTCATTGTTTAGGGCTTTCTTGTTAACTTTTGAATAAACTTCTTTAAGCTCCAAAGTTTGTACTCTTTGATGTTTAGAAAGGTTTATACTGAAATGTATTGTTGATTTTTTCCTTGGTGCTTTCGAGTGATGATTTATACGTTTTTCTATTTCTGTTTTTTCAAGAGATGTTCACAAAATGAATACATCTTCCTGATTTTTGCATTTGTTGTTGAAAGACTTGGAACAGTTCTAGAAAAGCTTGGGTTATTTCTTTGGTTTTCAGTAATCTCGAAAGTTTAATCCTTCCATTTCAGTGCAATTCTTAATCACAAATATCTTCTCGTTTTGCTTTTACTAGTCTGCTTCTTTATGCATCTTCCAGAATTATGAACTCACATAAAGATTCTAATTATATCATCTCTTTGTGCATTCACCATATTCTCTCATTGCATAATTTTTACACAAATTCCCTCTACATGCTTTCTCTTATGACTCTATAATTTCTTTGCTCTCTCTTTCTCTCTCTCTAGGCATTTCTTTCTTATTTGACTCTCTTCATAAGCTCTCTAGTCTCTCCCAACTCTATCTCCAAACATTCTCCCCCCTCTATGCACTTTCTCATCCAATTCCATTTATCCAAAAACTTGCTCACGGTTCTATATTCCTTGGCACATTCTAACCTCCATACTTGATATCTCCAAATACGTTTTTTTCCTCTCTAACTGACGTTTCTCAGCCCTTGCTTTCGTAGCTTTTATTAACTAAGGACTATGGACATTCCATAATTTTGTCTTGTCATGTATGTTGACGATATAAACTTCAGTTCCCTGAGTTCTCTAACATTCCTTCACTAAATTTGCCCTTTCTTTGGCTAAATATTGAGTATTTTTCACACACACACCAAAAGAAAACATAATATCTCACTAGAATTCAGTGGTTAAAAGTACAGAAACCCAAAGTCAAGTCTGCATGGTTTGGTTCTGACTCTGTTGTTCATTCTTGTAGAGACCCGACAACAAGAAGATCATAGTTTGCGACGAGAAGCTGAAGAAAATATTCGGAGGGAAAGATGAAGTCGGGTTTTTGGATATTGCAGGGTTAATAAGTCCCCACTTTCTATAATATTGCTCAAGGTATCGAAAACCGACTTCTAGGATCCTTCAGTTTAGTCCCTTAAAATGAAGTTTCTTTTTTGTTGGGGGAGTCTCAATCTGGTTGATATGGATGGCTGCAGTTTCAGAGCCCCCCTTTATGCTTGGTAGCAGTTGCATAGAGAAGAAGCTTTTGCAAGAACTTTGTTTGGAGGTTTTATGTAGGGAATTGTTATATGGAAATGTTTGTTAGCCATTAGTTTTGGGTAAAAGTGCTTTCACTTTTGTGCTTGCATTTGCCCCTACTTTGGTGTTGAGAGTAGCTTCATCTTGTTTGCGTTCATGTTTGACGAATCTCGATTTTTGATGCCAGGAAGAGGGGTACTTTACAAATAGGGGTAATTGCTTCGCACCTTACTGTTGGTTCTATTTCTCATGTCCCCTTCCCAACAATTTATAATTTTTGGATATTAACATACCCTATCCAATATATTCATCCTATAGGTTTATAATTTTTGGATATTAACATACCCTATCCAATATATTCATCCTATAGGTTTTTAAGAGAATTTGAAAAGTTTTAATTGTGAAAAAATAAATGAAAGGAAAAAAGAATACATAGAATCTAAAACTTGAGAGAGCTCCGAGGGGATTATATTAATAGTTTGAGTTTTATTTTAATAAAATTTTAAAAGGTTTTAACCATGAAGAAAAAGATAAAAGTAACAAAATTTGAAAGGTATCAAATTAAAATTATAAATTATATTTACTTAATACTAAAGTATTAAATTTTCGTCACATGTCGATATTATATAAAAGAAATATCAATAAAAATCACTAAGACATAATATTAATAATAAAAGTTTTCATTTATTTAAAATTGTGAAAGGCTTATCTATTGATTTAATTTTTTTTTATTTTCATAATTTTCTCTAAAAATATGCCTCTACATTTTATCAATATTATGTCATTTCCATAAAATTGAAACCTTGATATTTTATTGAAACCTTGATATTTCTATCTCGAACTTTGCTAACTACATTTGAAATTAATAATTTTTAAGCGGTTTTATATAATTAATAAAAAAATGAATCTTTGTACTATAAGTTGATTTAACTAATTATTTTAATATAGTAATTACTTAATATTTTCAAGAAATACTTAATTTTATTAGTTTAATATATTTCTATAAATAAAATAAATCAAGTACTTATTTTAATAAATGGAATAATTATTTTTAACTTATTAGCTCTGATAGTTCTATATTAATATAATACATTATTATTAATTAATTTTAATAGTTATATTGATTATAAATTTTATATTTACTAATTATAATTGAATATTATAAATAAATATATTAAAAAAAATAAGATTTTAAATTCTTTTTGTCCACACATATTCTAGAGAGATTTTCCAAATTTAAGTACAAATTGCAATGCAAAACAGTTACTAATCTGATGAAATTATAAGCTTAGTGCATTAAAATCACTACAATATTTTAAAATTTAATTTCAAAATAATATTTAAATAAATAATTAACTTTTTTACAATATTAAAAATAAATAAAAACCCTAGTCTTCAGTGTGAAAATTGAAATCCAATTTCTACTGAGAAACGAAATCCAGAGGGAGAGAGACCACAGCTTAAACCACTGCAAAATCTTGAGAGTGGCCAAAAATGGCGGACATGGTCGCACTTCCGCTCCTCCTCCCCAGTCCAGTGCCCTCTAAACCCCTCTTCCCCGTC
>NW_019104540.1:870776-881689 GCF_001995035.1 Momordica charantia | reverse complement strand
AATGGATGTAAACCCAATCAGAACACATACAACTCTCTAGTGGATTGGTATTGTAAACTAAACCGTCGGGAGGAGGCGAGTAGTTTCGTTTCCAACCTATGCAATCTCGACCCACATGTAACTAAGGACGAGGAATCTAGGTTGCTAGAGCGTCTAACCAAGAAATGGTCTTAGCAAAGAATGCAGCAGGGCATGGCATAATTCAGGTAAATTTTGCATCCTTCAAGTTTAATAATGGCATAACTTGGTACTGGAAGACTGAAAGTGATGATGAAGAATAAAATTTTCCCAATTTTATTTGCTTTCTAATGTTACTTAGCTATGAAACCATGATTAAATTGGTGTGTGATCATATGGAGACATTCCTTAGATCGAATTTAAGTTGTTTTTGTACTTTTTTTTTTTCTGGATTTTCATGTTGGTCTGAAAGTGAGTTCAATTAGTTTGGAGATGTTAAGTGTTAACACTCTGTATCTTCATTGTAGCTTGCTCAGGATCGATCGGCTGCTCAGTCTGACTCGGTTA
This sequence comes from Momordica charantia, assembly GCF_001995035.1. The sequence goes on along the minus strand of NW_019104540.1, from coordinate 881,164 downwards.
CAAGTATTGGTTCTAGAAATAGTATTAATACGAATATTCATATTCGGAACAGCTCGAGGCCCGGGTTAAGCGGGGATTCCAGATTGCCAGGAGCTGTTTTACTTGCTAGAGAAAGGCTTCTGGAGAGATTGAGAAGTGCCTCTTTACCGACAAACAGGTCAGTTGCTATACAGAAAATTTTCGAACTTCAATACGAATGCCCCATTCCATGTCGATTCTCCTAGAGATATAAGCTTTGTAGCTATAGACACCTCATCGACTCAGTGGGATCTTTCTAAATTTAGTTGAATCATAACTGTGGTATGAACCTACTCATGTGATTTTCTTTGTCACTGAGGATTTGGCTGTATCGTATAACTCAGAAAACAGGACCCAATCCAGCAATCCCCATACTCGTAAAGTGTCGTACAGTTTCAAGCTGGAATTTATCATTCTTAAGAAAATATGTATATGTAAACTACATGTTGAAACTGGAACTGATTCCTGCTTTGTACTAACCGAACTGGTATTGATCAGGAATGGTCTTACTGAAGCATCAGATGGGAATCCAGAAATCTCGACAAGTCAATCGCAAAGGATCTCCCTCGTCGATGCTGACAGGCTGCATTAGTTCCTGAACTCAGCAAGAGGCCCCCTGGTCTCTCACAGGAGGCAGTCGACCGCTTACAACTTGAGGTTTTTATGAATACAGAGCATATCATTGACGATGACCCGACAACGATAACGTCAACAGATTGTAGTATATGTCTATAGAGTTTCACAGACGGAGACAAACTCATCCATCTGCCCTGTGAACACAAATTTCACCATGCTTGCTAGGACCAATGGGTTTGAAGTTGTGGAGATTGTCCATATTGTCGACAACGTATCGATGTAAACTAATATTTTCTAAAGAGTTCGAAATCTCAACTTGGGATTTGCAGTATGTAGAAAGCTTAGAGACTTCAGTTAACAACCAAGTTGTATTAATTTTTATAGTTGAAGTCCATATTTGTATCCTTCTGAGTTCTGAATTGTGTTGGGACACCAACTTGTGTGGCAGTTTTAAAAGCCAAGAATGTGTGAAGGATATTATTTTCTTGGTTTTAATTATTGAAGAAAGAAATTTTACTTCAACTGATAGTGATTTTGTGTTTTGTTTTCAAAATTTTATTCTGTAATCTTTTCCAAATTGGAAAAAAAAAACGGGGTTTTGAAAATTATCTATAATTTTATAATTTAACTAATATATTAAGAATACTTTTACTTTAATGTGATTTTAGTTATTATTGTTATAGAGCATAGTTTTNATTCAAGTTTGGTCAAATTTTATGTTAGCGCATTAGTATAATTTTTAAACACATTAATGGAAGATATACTTATTTATGTAACATTATTATTATTATTATTATTATTTTTTATATAAGTGAACAACGTGTGAAAGTGGATATTTGAAGTTCATAGTATATGTCGCGAACTGACATCTAAACTAAATAATATTGATATTCGATCTAACAAACCTTGTGTATTTAATTTGTTAAGTCTGATATTAACTTATTCAATAGAAATTTACTGAATTGTTTATTATAAATATAAAAGAAACAAAACAAAACTGGAAATATTTAGTAGATCTTTTTTATTATTAAAATACCTTTTTTACGTAATTAACTCTTTTACATAGTTTACAAAAATTTTAAAATATTTTTGTCAATTTTATTTTCTATTTGAAAATTGACACCAAGAAAAAAATATCAAATTTAAAGAAGAAATTAAAGCAAAAATTATAAAATTATATATTTATTATTATTTCATATTTGTAAATACTTTATCTGAATTTATTAAATGAAATATGATTTATTATACAAATTTATTAGATAGAAATATATATATATATTTTTTGAAAGAGGTGTCAAAGCAATCATAACTCAACTTGGTATAATATGTTCAACCAAGAGGTTGTAAGTTCGATTAATAACTTAAATATAGTTCAACTACATACACCTTCGATTAAAATATTAAGACTCAATACTCCACGTACTTTTGCACTAAAAAAACTTTAGAATGTAAGTGTCAGAATCAAAACGGAACCGTATGATATACATCATACATGCACGCAACTATTGAGCCATGAGTCCAGCTCCAAAAAGTAAATATAATGATATATTTTATTATTTGCTATTCAAGAAAAAGAAAAGATGAACTTTAAAAAGATAGTTGTTTAAATATATTTTATTATTTTCAGTTAAACAAATTTTTATTCAGACAAATGAAATAATATAAACATATAACAACACAGAAAATGATTATTTGAAAAATGCTCTAATTATTGAGAATAAAAGACAAAATAAATTACAAAACTGGTAATATGCCAACTTAGTTTAAATCGCTTTCTTTAATATGGATTGTACTTTCTTATATATCTTCTTTTTCTTTAAAATAATACCTTAATTTCAAAATTTCAAAAATTATTTCATCTCCGTTATTAAATCAATAAGTTCATAAATTTTTAAGTTTATTTTATTTTGATTATTGAACTGTCAAACGGTTTATTTTAGTCTACTTAAAAAATTAAATCATCCATTAATATATATAGTTTTAGTTCACATAGAGTCACTCGATCCGGTCGACTAAGACGGATATACGATATGTGGGCAAAAATAAATATTTAAAAAATTAAAGGACTCAAATCAAATCAAATAATACTGAGTGGAATTTTAACTTATGTTCCATTCCCATTAATTGTTTGATTTTTTTAACTGCAATGAATCATGGTAAATTCGACAAAACAAGGATTCTATGCCAGAGTTTGGCGGGAATTGTCTTGATCGTTGGATATTATTGAGAAATAGGAAGAAGTGTTAATTGAACGATTTCCTAAAATTCGATATTTGTTGATATCAACTCCATACCCAAATGACCATCGCTACCCCTCCACTAATAATTTAGACTTCCCTCCTTATTTCCTCTTATTTCCTCTCTCTACCTCCATCTCCCTCCTTTCCCATATTTTTTTTCTCTCCTACGTTTTCTTATCATTTTTCATTATTCTCTTTTCAGCAAAGTTTTTTTTTCATTCTCCTTAAAATTTTCTTGGGATTTCTCTTTTCGTTCTTCCCTCTCTTTCTCTATTTTTTCTTCACCGCAACAAGCAATTTACTTTAAAAAAAACCCTAAATCTCTCCGTTTTTTTTAAACCAACGGTCTCAATTATTCCCGTGACTTTTAGTAATTGCTGACGACAGATGCATCAAAGCAACGAAGGAGAGTGAGCGAGGGAGAGGTGAGCGAGAGGGAGTCCCGCTCGAGAGAGAGGGAGTCCCGCTCGAGAGAGAGGGAGAGAGAGCGAGGGTGAGCGAGAATTGTGGGAATCCAAATTTGTTTCCCGAAATCTATTCTCAATCTCATTAAATCTCTCAACCTAGTTTTAATTAGGATTGAATTAAAAACTCATCATTTTTCTTTCATCTCTATCATTCCTAATTTAAAATTTAATCAAATCAAAGTATCAATTTAAAATCTAATTACAAAAAGAAAGTAATCAAATTTGAAATTTAGTTCAAATTTGTTTCTCGAAATTTCTTTTTTAATTAGATTTTAAATTGATACATTAGGAATGAGAGATGGGAAAGCAAAATGGGGGATTTGAAATTTAATTATAATTAAAACTACTGAGAGATTAAGGAGATTGATGAGAGATTTCGGGAAACAATTTGAATTAAATTTCAAATTTGAATACTTTTTTGATTAAAATTTAAATTAGGGATGAAAGAGATGAAAGCAAAATCGAGGGTTTTTAATTCACTCATAATTAAAATTACGTGGAGAGATTTAATGAGATTGGGAAGAGATTTCCGGAAATGAATTTGAATTAATATTGAGATTCTTTTTTTCTCAAAATTAATTTTTCTATAATATCAAAAAATAATATCATCAAAAATACTACTTTTAGATTCTCTCATTGTTGTTCTTCGTCTACTTGTAAATTGAAACGTAATACATCTCTGTTCACCCTACCTTGAATCTCAATTTAAAAGAAAAAAAAATAAACCAAAGAAAAACTCGAAAAAGGGAGAAAGAGGAGAAGATTTCGAGATAGAAACAATCGTAGAATGCCAAGAAAATAAAATAGGAAAATAATGACCATAAAAGGTTGGGGAGGATGCCTATTCCAACCAATTTCCCATAAATCATTTACTTCTCCTCCAAGTTTGTAAGTTTTCCTTTCCAATGAATCCTATTTTATTCCTTATATATAAAAAAAAAATATTTTCATTATACTGATACTGTTCCACAAACAACAACAATTCAACAATAATATAAACACAAAGTATTTCCATTATACTGATAAACTACATAAAGTAACATGATCCAAATACTTATATCAAATAAATAAAATGAGTGAATCTATCAGTAGGCCTACACAAATCTTCTTGCCCATTCTATTCTAACCTCGTCAATTCATTTATTGGAGTACTAGAGTTCTGCACATTTTCTCGTATATATTTTTGCACATAGTACCCGCACTCTATAGACCCCTCTTGACGAGGACATTACATATAGAACATTTGAAAAATAAAATAATTATGAGTTACTCAAAAGATTTCAATGAAAATTTGATTAAGTTTAACAACATCATAAAATGATTGCATAAACAATTTGCAACCTGACAACGATAACCCAAACAAAAATATTGGCACACTCAAAAGTTTGACAACAACAGTCCTAGTTTCATCAGTATTCCAATAAGATAAGTAGGCAAACTTACTCTTTGTTTGTACTGCTTGCTTGTACTTTCTCTGTGAATTTTTCTTGTCTTGGAAGAGCTTTAGTGCAAGATGATGCACAAATCATGTCAAATAAACCATCCTCAGTGAGAAAGAAAAGCAGTTCTACAAAAGGGAGAGAAAATGAAAATTTAAAAGAGGTAAATGAAGATACAGGAGTGAGTATACATTCCATTTCAATTATAAACTAAAGGAAAAATACCCCAGCTCTTTGGCTTTGGAAGATTTTCGACCCCAATATCCTGATCAAATAGTAGATAATTCTGCAAATATAAAGGTCCATAATTTGTCTCCACATGGAAAATTGAATAGCCAACCAAATCACAAAAAGTGTGCAAGGTCCTCGATAGCAATGACATTGTACAAGACTTGGGAGTTGGGCTACTTTTGAACCATTGAGAGTATAACCGATATTTTGTTATCTTCAAAGGTGTCGCTCTGTTGAAAATCCAATGTTTACTTTCTCTAGAGAACCTTAAAGTAAAATTAACTAATTTGATTGATAAGGACAAGCAAATTAAAAGGGGTATGTTTTCGAAATAAAAGTAATATCCAAGATTTTACATCATAAAAAGTATCATTTGAATCCTACTTTTCATAACTGATAACAAAATACGTAATTCTGAGTGCCTACTGGTTTTACAAGATGGTGGGAATGGTTAGATTCGAACTCAATAACATATCTACATTGAAGAAAAAGTAGTCTTAGCTAAGAATCACAAAAGGAAAATTGGATCAAATTTTTAAGTTTAGATTGTATCTTGGGTACAATGATATTGCAAATAAGAACAGTGCCATAAACGTTGCAATGAATTGTGTATTCAGTAAACTAAGCAGCAAATACAAGTAAATGAAGATCATAAGATTACATCTCAACTTTATATCTTTTTCAATGCGAGTACATTAGCAAGAAAACAGGGCAAAGAAAGGGAAATAAACAAGAAAAGAATAATAGACATATTTTCAAGAATATTCATTGTCTCCCATCTATGATCAAGTACATCAAGTTCCTATAGTAATAAGATAAGAACTAATGATACCAGGAAGAGAACAATTTTGCATACATATTCGAAGATTGCAACGATCATCAGGAAGTAAATGTCATGCTTGCAAAGATTTTGACTATGAAGAGTAAAAAAAAAAATGTTACTTCATGAAATCTTCATGAATAACATAGTCACGTGTGGCACGGATAGCTGACATTCTAGCTTTGGTGTATTAAATCCCTCGACAAAGGAGAGAATCAAGCACTAAAGGTTATAAACAAAGCTACTAAAAGAAAACAGACAGAAATAAAGAATGCAGAACCCTTTTGATAATTATTAAGGGATCATAGCCTTTTTTTAGAATATATATATATATATATATATATATACACTACACTTTATAAGTGTTTTTAGAACCGGTTAAAATATTTTTTATTGTCTAAATTCTAACCATTTGGTTCAAAATTCATTTCAAAATGACCTTTTAAGACCCATTGGTTTTATTTTTGAAAAAGAAAAGACAACATAAATAAACAAATTTTGCCCAACATAAAGAAATGATAAGGCAGAAAAAATCACAAACCCAGAAGCAAATAAAACTAACATATAAAAATTGGCATACATTACAATTTACATGCTATGGAAAGAAAAACTAACATCATGACCATTAAAAACCAACATTATATGGCATAAATTTAGAGACCAGTTAATATAAACAATCATATCCAAAGACATCTCCAAATACAATTGTTTAGTAAGAGATAAAACTCGAGAAGTAAAATAAAAGGACGATTTCGGTAATACAAAAACACAAACCAAAGAAACCAAAGAGAGTCACAAAAAGAATCACAGAAAATGGTTCTAATTATTCCAAACCTACAAACTTGCACTAATCAGTGATGCTTGGCCTTAGGTGCAAGTATCTCAAATGAGTGAACAACATGATGATATTTATACTTAAAAAAAATATATGGGAAGTGAAAACACAGAGTCCGAGTTTGCAAACAATCAAATTTGTATTATTTGATTTTATTACCAATCGACCCAGCCTAACTACAACTTCCACCAGAAAATAACAACACAGCTTCTCCAAAAAAAATTCAATCATTTCTCACAAAAATACCCTTTACCGCCAAAAGAGAAAAAAAAACAAAGCAGTATCCACGAAACCCACCATTTCAAAAGGCCATATGAACACGGGATGCAAAACAATCGAAAACAGTTGGTGGGTGTGGACCAAACCCTAGACAAATTGCAGCCCTTTGTCAGTACAAATTATGAAGCAATAGAGATTGTATAAACAATAAATTGGAGTATTCTGACACTCATAAGAAACTTACCCACTGCACAAAGGGATGAATACCGCCGTCGATCAAAGCCACGGAGGTCGTCGTCAATCGAAGCCATGGAGTTCCCCGTCCTCTATTGTTGTCTCCATTGATCGAAGCTGTGGACTTCGACTGTCGCCAACAGACTCGCTATTCTACCTATCTCACACGACAATGAGGTGAAAGATAAAGACCACAAAATTTGGTGGAAAGTTAGTGTTAGAGTTAAAATTAAAATTTGGGCCACTTTTGCTGGCGGGCCCAAATAATGATCTACAATGTCGAGCAAGGCCCGACATGGAAATATAATTTCTTTTCTTTTTTCATTTTTTAAATTGTCCGTCATTGTTTCCTTCGTGTTTTTTTGTCCGTCATGATTTCTTCCGTATTTTTTTTTCTGTCCGACATTAAAACTAATATTTGTTGTAGTGCTCCTTGAGGCGTTTTCTACTGAAAATTATTTGTTTTTAACTAATTATTTTTGTATGAGACAAATACAACGAAAGAAAAAAAAATGTTGGTTTAAAATCACTTGAACAGATGATTAATCATCTAAGTAATTACATTCTTGTTATGTGAAATGAAATCATCTGTTAATATTTGATTTCATTACTATTCACTTCTTTCTAAATACTGTTTGTATTTGTTTTATGGAATAAGCACTTTATCTAATTATGATTATGATGTATTAATTAAGGAACTGGTTAAAATTAATTTGAGTCAGCGGGTATAAATTAATTAAGGTTAAAATTTTAGTTTCGTCACGTAGTTTCATTTTAGTCTCTATATTTTCAAAATGTTCGCCATTTTAGTCCATGTATTTTCGAGATGTTCTTCTTGTACTTTTAAAAAGTGATCATTTTGATCCTTTAATTTTATTCTTAATCTATTTTTTTCTATCACAATTTTAACACGACACTAAGATCAATATATTTCTTAAAATTACGCATTATTTTATGCTAAAGAGTTTTCAACATGTGTAAAATTTGTGTTAAAATTTTGTAAATAAAGACTAAAATAATCGTCTTTTAAGTACAGGAACCAAAATAAAAATTTTCAAAGTACAGGTACTAAAATGATATTATAACCATTAATTAATTATAGATAGCTCATTAAGTTCGGTTTTTTAATAATTATTTGTGAAGTGCTTAAAAGTACCAGAGTGTTATTCATCGTAAAGTCATAACATCTCTCAGAATGTTTCTTGAGAAAATATGTTTAAATCTTTATTTCTTTTAAATGTTTTTAGTAAAATTTTTAAAAGCATTTTTAATTATTTAAAATTAAGATTAAAAGTTGTTTTTACTCAATACTAAAGTATTGAATTTTCATCCATGATATTTTAATTAATATTTTTAATCCATAAAATTTCAAAAATTTGACAAATATAAAAATATCAACAAAAATATAAAATAAATATAACGTGGAAGTAAGATTAATAATAAGAGTTTTCATTTAGTGAAATAACAAATGCTTATTTATCCATTTTTTTCATTTTTTTTATGAATTTTTTCAAAAATATTCCTGGACATTTTATTGATATTTTCGACATTTCCATAAAATTGAGACACATCAATTTTTTGAACTTTGCTAAATACATTTGAAATTAATAATTTCTTCAAGTTTTTTTTTTATATATATAAAATGTATTCTTTAAAAGGCCTTTCTAAACACAATTGAAAAGTCAAGTATAATTACTAAAATTCTCTAAAAAAAAGTATAATTACTAAAAAAATGAATCTTTGTACTAAATTGATTTAACTAATTATTTTAATATATTAATTACTTAATATTTTCAAGAAATACTTATTTTATTAATTTAATATGTTCTTATAAATAAAATAAATCAAGTACGTGTTTGAATAAAAGAAATAATTATTTTTAATTTATTAGCATTAACAGTTCTATATTAATTTAATACATTATTATTAATAATTTTAATAGTTATATTGATTATAAATTTTACTTTGTCTCAACTAACTATAATTGAATATTATAAATAAATATATTAAAAAACAAAGCAAAAATAAAAAATAAAAATCTTACCACTCGTACCTTTTTTCGATTTTACCAATCAAAATTATGTAATTAATGTTAAAACATAAGAAATTAAATTGAAATTTTTTAAGCAAAAAGAAGTAGATTAGGGATTATAGATATATTTAACCTTTTGAAGAATGGTACTTATTATTAACCTTGGTTAAATCTTTGAGTGCCTTGTAAATGTTCTATCTATTTGAAACTTGGAAAATTTATTTATTTATTTTTTATAAATCGTAATTAATTGATTTTTTTTTGAAATAAATTTTAGTTAAATTAAATCCTAAACTTAAAATAATGATCAATGTCACAAAACAGCCCAATTTAGCGCAAAAATTATTCAACCTTAGCTGAAAGAATAAGTTTTTAAAGTGAAACTAAATCTATCAATTAAGATAAGATATCTCTATTCTTTCTAAAGTGGTAGATTTGAATGCTGAATCCAACATATAAGCAAAATAAAAAGTTTATAAATATTTTACATTTAAATAAGTTTGGATAGCTAATATGTAGTTTAAGCATTTATAGGACCACTCGAGATATATGTGGTCTTAGGCAAAATTTTAAAAGTGAGGCCTTAATATGATCTATAGTTTTTTTTCGGTCGAAGTTCGTTTGATTACATGCTTCATTTTCAATATGCACATCGATATTTTCATGTATTCATGAGTTCGACATTGACATGAAGGGTAAATCAACATTTCCATCATATTACCAACAAAAAAAAACGATAAAATATGAAAAATATCAACAGAATATCACTAAATTAATATTACTTATTTTTAACTTATTTAGGGATATAAAAATGTTTATTTGTTAATTGAAACATTTTTTTACGATTTTTTTAATTTTTCTAACTTTTTTAAAAATATTCATCAACATCGACATTTTATTCATATATTTCAATTGATATTTCAAAAAAATAGAGACCTCGATATTTCCATCAATATCAATATTTAAAACTTTGGTACCTATAATTTTTTCTATTATTTCATCATTTATATACTTTTACTTCCACTAAAAAAAATTATCAATAGGATCGTTTTTTAGATTCAATAAGTTTTTATAGCACCTTTTAAGATTCAATCAATTTTAATATTTATTTTTCTATATCAATATCCATATTTTCTTGTAGAGACATTAATATTTTATACTGACATAAGTAAACAAACATAAACAAATCTCAAATATTAACAAACAATATAAAATACACATTTTTTAAAAGTAAAAAAAATGGAACAAAAAAACTTAGAATTTTAATTTTAAGTTGT
>NW_019104540.1:826136-870760 GCF_001995035.1 Momordica charantia | reverse complement strand
ATTTGAAAAATTTTAATTGTGAAAAAATAAATGAAAGGAAAAAAGAATACATAGAGTCTAAAACTTGAGAGAGTTCCGAAATGATTATATTAATAGTTTGGGTTTTATTTTAATGAAATTTAAAAGGTTTTAACCATGAAGAAAAATATAAAAGTAACAAAATTTGAAATGTATCAAATTAAAATAGAGAGTTATTCGACCTATAGTCTTAAATATTGAGTAGCTCTTTTTAGAGAATGAAGTGTTAGTATCCCACAAATAATTTATCATAAAGTCAATTCTTGTGCTGGCTCAGTAATCAAACATTATTTTTTCCTTTAGATTTACATATTTGCAATGAGCCTCCTATTACGTGTCTCTTTTCCCTATTGATTATGGATGTAACGGGATCTTCATGCACCAAATCGAGCCTAGCTAAGTGGTTAAGGCATCTAGTCTCCATGCCTCTCTTATCATTTTTTTTTTACTTTATGTACTTTTATCCCAATTTCCTTCCCAATAAAAATAAAATAAAATTGAAATAAACTAAATTTATAGGATCGATTGATGATATGTTTTTTTTAAAGATTTACATTTCATCAAAGCTTTTTTGTTTTTCAATAGAACTATTAATTATATTTTCAATATTATAAGAATTAAATGTATGGAAATATATTATTTTATATTATAAAATATATTTAATAAGTAAAAATAAAAATAAATAGCTAAAAATATTATATATATATATATATATATATATATATATATATATAAAATATCAAGATTGGGGTCTTGTACGATTGTTTCACCCCCCTATACCTTAACCGGTCATTTAACCTTTGTTTTTCTATATCGAATGTTGAACCGACATTTTAAATTTCTTTTTGCCAACATAAATTTATTTAAAATGTTTTTAGTAAAAATTTTAAAAGCACTTTTAATTATTTAAAATTAAAAATATAAATTATTTTTACTTAAAGTATTAAATTTTCGTCTCGGTGTTTCTGTATATGTTTTCAATTTATGAAATTTCAAAATTTCAATAAATTAAAAAATATATATCAATAAAATAAAAAATATATATCAACAAAAATATAAAAGAAATATCAATAAAAATACTAAGCTAGGCATAATATTAATAATAAAAGTTTTAATTTATTTAAAATTGTGAAAGGCTTGTCTATCAATTTAAAATTTTTTTATTTTCATAATTTTCTCCAAAAATATGCGTCTACATTTTATCAATATTATGACATTTCTATAAAATTGAAACCTTGAAATTAATACTTTTTTAAGTGGTTTTATATAATTACTAAAAAATGAATCTTTTAGTATAAGTTGATTTAACTAATTATTTTAATATATTAATTACTTAATATTTTCAAGAAATACTTAATTTTATTAGTTTAATATATTTCTATAAATAAAATAAATCAAGTGTATTTGTGCCCGAAATTGCTGAGCTCGGATGTGACGTAGATCGGAACGTTCAGGATGAACTGCGGCCAACGGTCCAACACCTTCCCAGAAGACCCTGGAGTCCTGCAAAACAAAGTTAGCACTTAGACGAACAAGTCAGTTCCGGGCCGAGCTAACTTGCCGAGTCTATATGGGATTGCGTACCTTGCATTTAAGGCAAAAGTTTCTATTTATAGAAACTGGGCCCGACAGGGGTTCTGACACACCCTAAAATCGCGGCGTGTTGTCGGGTACGGAAGGGACACTGTTACGGACTTTGTACCAGCTCAGCTCGACACTATAGGTCCTACCCTGACTGCCGACTTGAGCATTTTGGAGCCGCTTTCTCCATTTCGCCCGCGTGTTTAACGAACTCACCTTTTCGATCATGACACGTGGCAGCCCAGGATTCACCTCCAACAAAGTGCTTATTTTAATAAATGGAATAATTATTTTTAATTTATTAGCTCTGATAGTTCTATATTAATTTAATACATTATTATTAATTAATTTTAATACTTATATTGATTATAAATTTTATCTTTACTAATTATAATTGAATATTATAAATAAATATATAAACAAAAAATAAAAATAAAAAGATTTTAAATTCTTTTTGTCCACACATATTTTAGAGAGATTTTCAAAATTTAAGTACAAATTGCAATGCAAATACAGTTACTAATTTGATGAAATTATAAGCTTAGTGCATTAAAATTACTACAATATTTTAAAATTTAATTTCAAAATAATATTTAAATAAATAATTAACTTTTTTACAATATTAAAAATATAAAAAAAAATCCAAAATCTTCAGAAATTGAAATTCAATTACCAAACCGAACATAACTCAAATGATTAAGACACCTGTGTCTGAAGTACTTGAGTTTGAACCCCATCCCACCCATCCCACCCCACGTGTACTAAAAAAAATTGAAATCCAATTTCTACCGAGAAACGAAATCCAGACCACAGCTTAAACCACTGCAAAATCTTGAGAGTGGCCAAAAATGGCGGACAWGGTCGCACTTCCGCTCCTCCTCCCCAGTCCAGTGCCCTCTAAACCCCTCTTCCMCGTCTTCCACCACCAACCCACTCCGCCGCAGCCGCAGCCGCAGCCGCCGCCGCCGCCCCCTTCTTCATCGTCCCCCATAGCCCCTCTTCTCCAAGACCTCCTTCTTCCCCACCAATCCCCCTCTTCCCCTCTCACTCATCTCCCCAAACCCGCTTCCCCCACCTCCAGGACCCGCGCCCGAACCCGCATCGGCCGGTCCCGCGACCCCAACCGCGGGAAGCCATGGTCGCACCACCGCCTCTCCCCTCAAGGCCAGCGAATCATCGATTCCTTCCTCGACCCAGAATTCGATTTCTCCTCTCTCGATGAAATTTTGCTTCAATTGTTCGAAACCAGTCCCGAAGAGCTCGATTTCGCCTCCGATTCCGTTTCCCTCGACATTTTGGGGATAATCAAGGGCTTGGTATTCRGCAAGAAGCACGAATTGGCCTTGCGTGTCTTCGATTGGGTTCGTAACCGGGAAGATTATGCATCGTTTTTGAGCAGCTCTGCGATTGCTGTGATTATCAGTGTTCTTGGGAAAGAGGGTCGGGCTTCGTTCGCGGCTTCTTTGCTTCACGAGCTTCGAAACGATGGGGTAATTGTCGATATTTATGCTTATACTTCTTTGATAACTGCTTATKCTAGTAATGRGAGGTAYAGAGAGGCTGTGATGSTCTTTAAGAAAYTAGAAGAAGAAGGTTGTAGACCCACTTTAATTACTTATAATGTGATCTTGAATGTGTATGGGAAAATGGGCATGCCTTGGAATAGGATTGCTGCTCTTGTTGATAGTATGAAGAGCTYRGGGATTGCCCCGGATTTGTATACGTATAATACGCTTATTAGTAGTTGTCGTCGGGGGTCGTTGTATGAAGAAGCTGCAGAGGTGTTTGAGGAGATGAAAGCAGCTGGGTTTAGTCCGGATAAGGTTACTTACAATGCGTTGTTGGATGTGTACGGGAAGTCTCGGCGGCCTAGGGAAGCCATGGAGGTGTTGAAGGAGATGGAAGCGAGTGGGTTTGCACCTAGTATTGTCACTYACAATTCGTTGATATCGGCTTATGCACGGGATGGTTTGTTGGAKGAAGCTATGGAGCTCAAAAYGCAGATGGYGGAGAAGGGGATAAAGCCTGATGTTTTTACTTACACCACGCTGTTGTCTGGCTTCGAGAAGACGGGGAAGGATGATTATGCAATGAGGGTGTTCGAGGAGATGAGAGTTGCGGGGTGCCAACCGAACATATGCACCTTCAATGCTCTGATTAAGATGCACGGTAATCGGGGTAATTTTGTGGAGATGATGAAGGTTTTTGAGGAGATTAAGATATGTGCGTGTGTGCCTGACATTGTTACTTGGAATACACTTTTGGCAGTGTTTGGGCAAAATGGGATGGATTGTGAAGTCTCAGGAGTGTTCAAAGAGATGAAGAGGGCGGGGTTTGTGCCTGAGAGGGACACTTTCAACACTCTTATTAGTGCCTATAGCAGATGTGGTTCTTTTGATCAAGCAATGGCTATCTATAGAAGAATGTTGGATGCCGGGGTCACTCCCGATCTGTCCACTTACAATGCCGTTCTAGCGGCCTTGGCTCGGGGTGGCCTTTGGGAGCAGTCAGAGAAAGTACTCGCCGAAATGAAGGATGGTAGGTGTAAGCCTAACGAGYTAWCGTATTGTTCTTTACTTCATGCTTATGCCAATGGCAAAGAGATTGGGCGAATGTCTGCTCTTGCTGAGGAGATCTATTCTGGCATAATCGAACCTCAAGCTGTGCTTTTGAAGACACTCGTTTTGGTTTATAGTAAAAGTGATCTTCTGACGGAGACCGAACGTGCTTTCTTGGAACTTAKGAGACAAGGRTTTTCGTCCGATATAACGACTCTAAATGCCATGGTTTCAATTTATGGTAGGAGAAGGATGGTTTCGAAAACCAACGAAATTTTGAACTTCATAAAGGACAGCGGGTTCACTCCGAGCTTGACAACATACAATAGCTTAATGTACATGTATAGCCGCACYGAGGASTTCGAGAAGTCGGAGGACATTTTGAGGGAAATTATCGGGAAAGGAATAAAGCCTGATATCATTTCATTCAATACTGTTATTTTYGCCTATTGTCGAAATGGTCGAATGAAAGAGGCCTCRCGGATATTTGCTGAAATGAAGGATTTTGGGCTCATCCCCGATGTAATTACGTATAATACCTTTGTSGCAACCTATGCAGCTGAYTCGATGTTTGTAGAGGCAATCGACGTGGTGAGGTACATGATCAAGAATGGATGTAAACCCAATCAGAACACATACAACTCTCTAGTGGATTGGTATTGTAAACTAAACCGTCGGGAGGAGGCGAGTAGTTTCGTTTCCAATCTACGGAATCTTGACCCACATGTAACTAAGGAAGAGGAATGTAGGTTGCTGGAGCGTCTAACCAAGAAATGGTCATAGCGAAGAAGGAAGCTGGACGTTCTAGGAGATGTTCGCTTCTCGCCCGAAAAAACCGCTCAATCCGGGTGCGGAGGGTGAACTCTGAGAAATGGTGCAGAAAGTTTGAACTCATTCATGGCTTTGTAGAAGACCTGATGCAAACATGAAAAGAGACTTGGTTTCTCTCATCTGTTTGGGGAGAGGGAGGAATCAGCTATGGGATCTTTATGATTGTATTCATATTCCCTATATATATGTATATTTTTTTTGAAATACATATTCCCTATATCAAAATTGTAGAAACTTTTTATCATCTACATCTGTAAGTAAAATCATACAAACTCTGTTACTGTGGTATAGGAAAGTTGTACGCAGTCATTACCGGGATGAAAATGAACGTTTTGAAAGTACATGGATTAAAATGAACTAAAATTAAAAGTACCTAAATCAAAAGGACGTTTTGAAAATACAGGAACTGATGTAAACTAAAGTCAAAAGGACGTTTTGAAAATACAGGGATTGATATAAACTAAAGTCAAAAGTACCTGAGCTAAATTTATATTTAAATCAAAATATAATCACTTATCCAATAGTAATTAAGATTAAAGAATTATAGACTTAGATCAAGTTTGATTGTTATAATATCTGTATTGAAATTGGTCAATGGCAATTTAGTTAAATTTGGTGGGTTAAAATGATAATAAAATAATTGTTTGAAATTTTCAATTCCATCACCAGATAAACAATGTCTCAAGAACACTGGACAGCAAGTGGATATTATTAATAAAATAAATAAAAGAAGTTTTATACAATGAGATAATAAGGAAATATATATTTCATCTTTGAATTCATTTTAACTTTCCAATTCATAATTTGAAGTCTTGATATGTTCTAATTGTGTAAAAACAATGCAAATAAGAAAAACAACTAATTCCAAACTTAGACATCTTACACTTGAAATTTTAAATTGTCGATTACGTTTAGAACATAGTATTACAAATCAACTTTTCTTATCTCAAAGAGATAGCAACGAGACATTCTTTACATATATAAAAACTATGTCGTCAACGTTGTCTAGGCATAGCTCGGTAATTGACACCTACTTCTTTAAGGTTGGAAGTTCAAACCCCATGACCCTAATTTATTATACCAAAAAAAAAGTTGCAAACTACAACATTAATATTTGTCAACCTTTCAAATATTTTAAAACTCTTTTGTTAATGTTTAGTCATTATTTCCATGATATTTTAGAGAGAAATAATATATAAAAATTATTAAAATTAGGCAACCTACCAGATCAATAAAAATATCATATTATTACTCACTCACTCATTTCCACTTAGTTCGGACCATGCAATTCTCTTTTTCTTTATTAAAAAAAGAAATCTCAACGTACAATTTAACCTAGAATAAATCAATTAATATGTCTGCTAATTACATGACTAAATACTGAAATTTCCCCCCAAAAAAACATGTAATTGACTAACAAAATAGGTGTAAAAGGGGGAAAAAACAGAAGTGGCTGCCATTATTGAATGTGATGATAACTTCAAACAAGTCAATGGAAAAAAATCAATAATAAACCAAGAAAAAAAAAGTGGTTAGAATTGAGTACAAAAAAATCAAAGGTAGCTGGTTTCCATTAGAGCAGCAATTAGTGACTAAAATTTAATCTATCTACAAAGTCATCAACTGTGTTTTCTTCTACTGATGAACAGCTCTTGTCAATCCCATACCTACCATTTCTCCTCCTAATCTCTGTGTGTATCATTAATTTACCTCTCAGATCAATTCAATCTTTCAGAACATGCTGTTGCCAAGTTTTTCCTCTGCCTCATAGTTTGAGTTTAGAGAGAAGATGTCAACGGGTGCACTCGTGTACCCGGCAATGCCGTTCTTCGCCCGCCCTGTAGGTGAGCTTCTGTGGTGGTCGAGGTAGACGACGATAACAGTTATGTCGTCATGGAAGTGACGCCGAATCCCCTTTTCGATCTTCTTTATGTCTGCGTATCTCATCTCCCGCTTCTTTGCTGCCTCGTGGAGGGCGGCTCTCACTAATCTCTTTGCAATTCCCTGAGAAAGAGAAAGAAATGTTAGATGTGTTTGGAGTTTTGTTAGCTATTTTCGAGAGTTGAAATGAAATGGGAGTTTGTTTGCAACTTACAGCTCTTGGGTTCTTGAAAACTATCTCCACAGCAGCCTCATCAGTCAGTTGTTCCCAGAGGCCATCTGATGCAAAGATCAGGAACAAGTCTTGGGGTTTAAGCTCTCGTGTCAGGATCGATGGTTCTGCGGTCATTACTGGTCGTTTCAACGGGACGGGGTTCCCAAACTGTTGGAATATTGGATCCCGGTTGAATTCGGGTTTCTTCAAATAGACGTCGCCGATAGACCTTGAAACCTGAACTTTCAAAAGGATTGGAGTAATGAAAAAGATATTAATAACTCAGATAAGCACCGGTCACACAGGCCGTAATCACACTGCATATAGGTATAAGTTAAGTAATCCGACAACTCGAGGCGAAAAAAGCAAGCAAGCATACAAATTCCATAGGATTAAGTGAATCAAACATGAAACTAAGATCTTTCAGACAAGGAAACAGAATGAGACTAAGACAGAGAAGAAAGTTTAGACAAATATCTTATTGAAAACAAGACAGGAAGTAAACAGAAGATACCAAAAGGTTTCTATTAGCTTATATGGGAAACATCAAATCTGACTGTTCTTAGTTATTGATCTAAATTCTAAAGATGATGTATTTTGCAATGAAGTAGATATGTTCCTTTCTGCCAATGCAGCTTTTTCCAACAAAAAGAGAAACAGAGTTTTCATTTTAGAGTCTCAATTAGAACACAACTTGTGATATGTTCAAAGAGAACTCGAATAAGATTCTGATCATTAACCATGAGAGCAAATGCATCAACAGGCAAGAAAGCAACACGAATCGTTCTAACGAGATCACGGAGCCATTATTAAACTTGAAGGATGCAAAATTTACCTGAATTATGCCCTTTATCCTCCAAACTCCACGGCTATAGACAACAATATGGGAGTCGTCAGGATGCAGTGCTTCAACCTCTTTCCTAACTTCATCAACTCCAACATTGTGATCAGTAGACAACCGCTCTGCAACCACCGGAGTTCTCTTACTCTCCGAACCTCTCCGGCCGAGCACAGCCCTCGAATCCCCGAGATTCGCAACGTACAATTTCGTATTCGAAATCGCTCCCACGAGGCAGCATGACCCAACTGAAGCAATCTGTGGCTTGGCAGGCAGAGCCCGCTTCACCAAACGCAGAAAATCCTCTTCTGTAGCATTGAATGCCTTCTTAATAACATCCTCCGAGAGCCCACCTTGTTCAGTAGCAAACTCTGCAACAAACTCAAAAAGTAAACTCCGATGAACAAATCCCAGTCTTCCTTTATTCCTCCCCTCTAATTTCACCATTTGATCATGACCAAATTCCAAACAAAATCACAAAACCAGAGATATCCCAATGACATCAAACTGCACATTGACCATAAAAAGCTTCATAATCTAAAACTATAAAAAACCCAGAAAAAAATTTCCAAAATCCAAAAGAATCCCATCACGCCAAACTGAATCACACATAACAAAAACAAAAAACTACATAAAGGGTCTTTGAAGAGGGGGGCTCACTGTGCATATAAGGAAAGAGATGCTTATTCACAAAGCGAGAGGCCTCGGGGCCGCCATGGCCATCATAAACACCAACATAGGTAGCCAAGGGAGACGTAAACACCTGGCTCTGATCCTCAAGGCAGGAGTTGGCCTGAACAACGGCGATCGAGTAATCGCCAGAGGCATGAGGCTTCAATTCAGAGTGCCAGAGCAGGCCGTCGCCGGCCCAGCGCCCAAAACAGCGCTCCAGCGGCCGGTAGAATGATCTCAACATCATGGGGTTCCGATGGGGGAGCAAAAAAGGGCCTGTTTGTGATCAAATTTGGTCGCTTCGCGTGCTTGAAGATGTGGGTCTGGTGGGTATGTTTGTCTGCAAAATGGGATTTGTTGAAATTTTAGGTTGGGTTTAGAGAGAGAGGCGCAGTGGGGAAGAAAAAAGAAGTAGTACCGCGTAAGCGTAAGTGGAAGGAACGAGAAAAAACTGAAAATCGCACCATTTCCATACTCTTCAGAATCCGCGTAAATAAAGCGTCCATTTTTTCCCCCTCCTTCCCCAATTTTGATCACATTTGTTGACTTTTCACCCCCCCGTTTTGCTCTTTCCATCAATGGATATTATCATTTTCATCCCTTACTCTAACTTATTTCATTTTAGTTCCTTTGCGTCTAAATCTTTAAATTTAGTTATGGTAATCTCGATAAATCTTAAAATAGTCTCCACTGTGAGTTCGAGGTGTTCTATCAAAGAATAGGTCGATATGAATGTATTTTCCATTTTTCTAGTGATAGTTGACTTAATACCTGATAAAGATTATTTTTAGATATAGTAAAAATACAGGGAAGCAATTTCGACAGAGAGCACAGCGATGAAAATCAAATAAATTCTTAAGTACAGGAACAAAAGTGATATTTTAACCTATAACTTTTTAAAATTTTCATTTTTGTCCATAAACTTATTCAAAATTTATATTAAGGTGATAATTAAAATAAAATATCTTATAAAACTAAGAATTGAAATTCTCATTTTTCTTATATTAGGAGTTTTATTTCTTTTAATATTTTGGATACTTTTTTTATAGTTGGAATTCATATTTACATTTACAACCTTAAAATTAAAGTAAACGTTAAACAATGTTTACAATCGTGGAATATAATATTAATTTCATTTTAGTCTTTATAATGTCAAATATTTTATTGGATCCTTTATTCTTTTTTTTTTTTTGACAAAATTTTATTGGATCCTTGAACTATACAAAAATACACACATATATATATATATTATTTTCTGTCCCATTAAATTTTTATTTTTCATTTAATAGAAATTTAACATGACATCATGCGGATATGTGTTCTAAGTCACAGATCACTCCATAAACTTCAATAATTCTATGGTCCAAGATTCTATTTAAACACATATTCTTGTAAGACCGAGTTTCAARCACAAATCATTTTTAAAATATAAATATAAAAAACAAAATAAGTAAAAAGTTGAGGAATTGGAATAAAATTTAAAAAGTTTAAATACTATTCTCGTCCCTATACTTTTAACTTTACGTTAWGTTGGACAATTTAAGTTTGAAACGTCCATTTTGATTCTTATTCTTTCAACTTTTGTTATTTTAGTTTTTATATATTTTAAAAGGTTCATGTGGTCTTTCTACSTTTAAAAAGCGATAATAAATTACATTTCATTCACTAAAATTTCTTGAAATGAGTTCTAAATTTGTATAAAAAAATTGTTATTATGTTAAAAATAACTAAATTGATAAGTGTTTTTAGAAGTATAGAAATAGACGTTTAGAGATCAAAATTCAAAAGAGTAGAACTAAAATTAAAAACTTAAAAGAATTGAGTCAGAATTTTTTTTTTCTTTTTTTAAGAAAAGCAATGAATGTGAATTGACCCAAATTTAGGGGCAGGGCTTTTYTGAATGTGGAAAAGTTTGGTATTAAGGGAGAAAATTGAATTGTTCCTCTCCCAAAATCCCAACTGTATTTATTATATTTAATACAGTAAACATCAACTTTTTGGAAAGTACCATCATTTTATTTATGATCTATTCTACCATTAAAAAAAGAACAAAAAAAAGGAAAAAAAAAAGAGAGAGAGGGTTGACTTGGTCAACCCATATGGTCCATTTAGAGAGAGAAATTTTAAAAAATAAAAATTTAGAGATAGAATCTTGGTAGCCAAGTTATGACGTGTATAATTCTTATGATTATTAAGGAATAAAGTTGGATTCGTTGGAAAGAAAAACTTACCGGAGAAGTAAATGATTTATTGCAGTTACTAAAAATCAAGCAATTAATGTGAATTAAATATTATAACATAAGTTAAAATTCCACTAACGTTCCGGAGAAGGAAAAAAAAAAGTTAAAATTCCACTCAGTATTATTTTATTCTATTCCTTTAATTTTTTAAATATTTATTTCTGTCCACCTATCGCATGTTTGCCCATACTGACTGAACTTCAAATATCCACTTTCACATATCGTTGAATTAAGAAAAAAAAAGTTGAATTAAGAAAAAAAGTGTTACATATCAAAATAAGTATATATTCCATTAATGTGTTTAAAAATCATACTTATACGCTAACATAAAATTTGACCAAACTTGAATGTAAAAAGTTTAAAAATGAAATTATGCGCTATACACATTAAATTAAAAGTATTCTTAGTATATTAGTTAAATTATAAAATTATAAAAATAAATTTCAAAACCCCCTTTTTTTTTCAAATGGAAAAGATTTCAGAATAAAATTTTTAAAACAAAACACAAAATCATTATCAGTTGAAGTAAATTTTCCTTCTTCAATAATTAAAACCAAGAAAATAATATCCTTCACACATTCTTGGCTATTAAAACTGCCACACAGTTTGGTGTCCCAACACAATTCAGAACTCAGAAGGATACAAATATGGACTTCAACTATAAAGATTAATACCACAACTTGGTTGTTAACTGAAGTCTCTAAGCTTTCTACATACTGCAAATCCCAAGTTGAGATTTCGAACTCGTTAGAAAATATTAGTTTACATCGATACGTTGTCGACAATATGGACAATCTCCACAACTTCGAACCCATCGGTCCAAGCAAGCATGGTGAAATTTGTGCTCACAGGGCAGATGGATGAGTTTGTCTCCGTCTGTGAAACTCTCTAGACATATACTACAATCTGTTGACGTTATCGTTGTCGGGTCATCGTCAATGATATGCTCTGTATTCATAAAAACCTCAAGTTGTAAGCGGTCCACTGCCTCCYGTGAGAGACCAGGGGGCCTCTTGTTGAGTTCAGGAACTAATTGCAGCCTGTCAGCATCGACGAGGGAGATCCTTTGCGATTGACTTGTCGAGATTTCTGGATTCCCATCTGATGCTTCAGTAAGACCATTCCTGATCAATACCAGTTCGGTTAGTACAGAGCAGGAATCAGTTCCAGTTTTCAACATGTAGTTTACATATACATATTTTCTTAAGAATGATAAATTCCAGCTCGAAACTGTACGACACTTTACGAGTTTATGGGGATTGCTGGATTGGATCCTGTTAACTTTATGGGGATTGCTGGATTGAGTCCTGTTTTCTGAGTTATACGATACAGCCAAATCCTCATTGACAAAGAAAATCACATGAGTAGGTTCATACCACAGTTATGATTCAACTAAATTTAGAAAGATCCCACTGAGTCGATGAGGTGTCTATAGCTACAAAGCTTATATCTCTAGGAGAATCGACATGGAATGGGGCATTCCTATTGAAGTTCTAAAATTTTCTGTATAGCAACTGACCTGCTCGTCGGCAAAGAGGCACCTCTCAATCTCTCCAGAAGCCTTTCCCTAGCAAGTAAAACGGCTCCTGGCAATCTGGAATCCYCACTCAACCCAGTCCTCGAGCTGTTCCGAATATGAATATTCGCATTAATACTATTTCTAGAACCAAGACTTGTAACCGAGTCAGACTGAGCAGCCGACCGATCCTGAGCAAGCTACAATGAAGATACAGAGTGTTAATGTCTCCAAACTAATTGAACTCACTTTCAGACCAAGATGACAACCCAGARAAATGTACAAAAGCAACCTAAAGTCGATCGAAGGAATGTCTCCATATGATCACACCCCAATTTAATCCTGGTTTCATAGCTAAGTAGCAGTAGAAAGCAAATAAATTTGGGAAAATTTTATTCATCATCATCACTTTCAGTCTTTCAGTACCAAGTTATGCCATTTGCTTTGTTCTGATTCTAAGGATTTAACAGCAATATAAAAACAGAATTAGAACTGAAGAACGAAAATAATGACTAATTTAACAGGTGGATGGAATAGAATTATTGTTAAATCACTCCTAAACCCGGAAAAACTTAAGTCTATAATTAATACTTTCAATCGCACGGTATCCCGGATCAAACCATTCTTTTTTTGATAAGAACCTGATCAAACCATTCTAAAAACTTACGCTGATAAATTAGGGCAAATTTGATCTCTTCCAGCATATTCTCAACTGATTATACAGTTTGGAAGTAGACGAACAGATAGGTCAGAAACCAAAACAGAATTCCACCGCTTAAAACCCCCAAATCAAAACCAAAATTGAACAATTCTTCCTAAGTATTTACAACACCGAAAGAATCGCACGCGATGAAGCAACACAAACCCAGTATTCGTTAAGATTTGTCCTTACAGGGTACGAAAACCGGGGAGATTGATGGCGTTCTTGCAGCGAGGATCGTCGGAAAGCGCCACAGGCGTTCAAATCGCGGCGATGAGTGCCGGTGTGACCATGATGACGCCGTGGAGACGGAAGATGCCGATCGGGAGGCTCAGAATCAAGCCCTAAATCCGCGTCGGTCCGGCCCCACCTGTACCTCCGATGATGAAACAGCTCCGAAGCGCTCGTCATGCACAGACTCAGCCACTACTTTGCTTGTTCCACTCAAATTTTCGCGTAGAGTCTGAAATTGGAGGCGAATTCACAGAAAAACAAAAGGACGAGGGGGAAATCGGAGAGGGTTTTCAAAAGAGGAAGCGATCGAGGGGAAATTTCAGAGAAAAATTCGTGGAATTCGCAGGAAATGGAGGGGGATTAGCTACGGAGCAGAGTTAAGGAAGACGAAGAGAAGATAAAACTCGAGCTCGGAGAAGAACTCCATAGGTCAACAGATTCTTATCTTCATCTTTTTATTTGTCTTTATTATGTAACAGTTCACAAGCAAAAAACAAAAACGCAGATATTTATTACTATTTTTGTCGCTGATTTTATTTTAGTTTTATTTTCAAAATATTTGTTTTAGTTATTGTACAAAAATTTTAATAAAATCCATRTTTTGTCGATGAATATACTAGAATTACCACCTTTTTARATAACAATAATCAAAACAAAGGTTTTGAAATTACAATAAAATTAGAAAGAAACAGAYCTAAATAGACATTTTAAGAGTAGATAGACGAAAATTTTAAAAAGTAAAAAAGAAAGAAAATGAAATTACATTAAAAATAGTAGTACTTAAACTTATTTATTTATTAGCAACGTGTGTTGTTGTGGCATTTGCAAAAGCTTTTTTCTATACTAGCAATATTTTTTCAAAARAGAAATTAAAATTTTATTCCGGACTAAATCTCAATATTTAAGTTTATTCTAATTAAATTAAGGTCAATTTTTAATTTTTTAATTTTTAAAAGTATCATTTAGTTGCATGAGGTAGCTTCTATTACACATATTGACGTGGATAAATATGAATTAGGAAAAATTTTAATTATTACGACTTATTTGTTGTTMAAAAATGATGTGGGTTTAACAACATTAATGTCAGAATTAAAAAGAAAAAATAAATACATGGCGCCAACAAGGAGTCATGCAATCAGGGAAGTGTGAAATGGCATAGGTCGACGACCTTTAATTTTCCAACCATTATTCTTAGAAATAGTTGGATGACTGATATATATTTGGAATAAGTTTAAAATAAATATTATTAAAAAAATTCAAGRATAAATAYTCCAAAAGTGATAAAAGAATTATAATTAATAATAACAAATTTTGTTTTTTAAAATAGTTTGGAATAAAATAAATATTTAAAAATTTAAAAATTAAATAAATTTGAATATTTGAATATTGAAATGAGATTTCAACATTTTATTTGTTTGCCCGACCATTGGCTCATTAAGTCAAAAGAGATGGTAATAGAAAATTCAAAGTTAGAAATTGATAGGAAAGTAAACAAGAGTTTTTCCAAAAGCAAAAATAAATATACTTTTAGTCCATATTTTTTTTTTCTTGATTTGGTCAATATTTTTTTTAATTGTTTTTAGATAAAAGTTTAAATTTCCATTTCAATTGTGATGAATTCTTTGGAAGAAAAAAAAACCCATGTAAGTTTTTCTCTAGAAAATTTCCTTTTTTGAGGGGGRCAAAATTTGGTGGATGATCAGAAATTTTATTTTATTTTCAATATCCAAACTCTAAAAACTTCCACCAATTAAAAAAATGGTTCACTTTAGTCTCATAACTCATTTCATTACATATTGTATAAACAAATAAAATAAAATAAAAATTMAAAAATGATGTATATTTCAGAAATGAAATGACGTATTTAACCCTTTGATTATAAACATAATCTAAATCTTTATATCTATGTTTCCACTAAAATATTAATTAAAAGTCCTCACCGTATGCTCGGTTTGGCTAAATACTATTTTTATACCTTTAGTTTTRGTTCATTTTGATTTATGTGCTTTAGAAACATCCATTTTGGTCGATGTACTTTAACTTTAGTTCATTTTAATTTTTGTACTTTTAAAGATCAATCATATTTGAATTCCTATTCGTAAAATTTTAACACAAATTCTATACGCAATGGAGACCATTTAATACATAATTTAGTGAATGAAGTTTTAGGCCAGAATTGTTATTAAAATAAATTAGATAAAATGAAATGACTTTTTTTAAGGTAGAAAAACAAAAATAGACCTTTTGAAAGTAAATGGAAAAAATTAAAACAATACAAAGAACAAAGTAGACGTTTTGAAAATTGACAGACCAARATAAACCAAATTCAAAAATATCGAGACTAAAATAGTATTTAAACCAAAAGACTTAATATATATGTCAATGTCAAACATAAATCAAGTGGGTAAGACACTTTAATATCGGTTGAGTTCTCCTCGGACAATTTTTTTTTTTAAGAAGACTCCAACAATTGTTGAACAAACATAACTAATCATGATATATATATATGCTGAATTGTTGGTGATGTTCCATTGGCATAGAATATATTAAAGGTCAAAATATACTCAATTATTATTGCCMTTTTTAGTCTTCTTCCATGGATGGTATAAAACACGATATATCAAATATAAACTTGGAGAATATTTCACCTTTTTGTAAAAAAAATGCACAACATATACTATATAGGTYATGAATAGTATAAATAGAACATGTTAATGAAAAAATAATGAGAAATTCTATCTTAAAATATATGACATCATAGGTAATTTTTTGAAAACTGCATCACCTAAATATAGTTGAGYGAGAAATGTTTTTGATGCTGTATGAAAATCTTTTTATACTACTTTTAACTACAACAAATTTTAAATAACAAATAATCCATTAAATAAAACAATAAAGATGATAAAAGTTAATTTGAAAATAGTATCAACTCAACTACTATTCCATTTCTACAAGAACTACGAAGAAATTAGAAGTTTATCGGTCTCGRTAATGTTCTAGTTTCTTGTTTTTTGTCTATCGTTTCTAGATTTTTGATAAACATAAAGCATTTGAAAGCTTTTCATGTTTCTTACTTTTCACTTTTGAAAAATGTTTATAGAATCGCGTAGAACGTAAAAAATAGAATATATAATTTAAAAAATTAATTTTCATATAAAATTTTTACCTTTTTAATTTAAAATTTATAGAAAACAAGAAACTCTTTTTATCAAAAAAAAGAAGAAAAGAAAAACAAGAAACAAGAAACAACTATCAAATATTAAAATATAGAAGAAACAAAATTTGAGAAACTTGAAAAAAGATAATAACGAATTTGGTTAGCGACTTGATTACTTATCTTTCTCAAAGAATTTTCTTGCATTGAGAAAAACAACGTCGGCATTGCTATAAATTCTTGTAGTGGGTCATTTTCTTGGTTAAAAATATATATTAATTACCGTTAAGCTATCGCTCATGAATTTAGAGATATCTTTAATTTTTAATATGCCTTCTCACATATTTTGTTCTTTGCCTACCAAACTCAAAAAGTACATTAACTTTATTTTCTAGTAGAGAATTTTTCTCCTCAATTCCCTTTTCTTGACCAACTTTTAACTACACCATTATTATTTCATGCTATTTTATTTTCTTCACCATTTTTTATTCCCTAATTTACACTTTATTTCCTTCCAAATTCCTTTTCCAAGTTTTGAATTTCAAGAATTATTAATCACTATCGATTTAATTAATATCATGGTTAGTTCGTATAAATGTTAAAGTCTCGAGATTGTAATTTGTAATTGTGCTATACTTAAAAGTTTAAACAGCTAGATTATCGTAATTTAGTATTTATAATATACCCTTTACTATATATTACTATTACTTAAGAATAGGATTGCTTAATTTTTTAACTAATATTCCTCCATATTAAACTTTTACTATGCTATATACCAAATTTTAATTCCAAGGTCATTTTGGTAATTGTCCAGCATTCCTCCATATTATTCTATGCAAAGCTCAACGCTCAAGTCTTAAATCACATTATTTACTGTTTCCATAGAATATATACTGGGCTTATCTTCTCCCTACTCTCCATTCCCCTCCTAATTGACCAATACTAGTGTCGATCCTGGGTGCCAAAAGCAGCAGCGAAGCGAGGCCCGACAGATGGATTTTGGTCGGGGTTTGGGTCATCGACGCCATCGGAGTCTCGAAACCAGCAAACCCTAGAGAAGGAAGCTGCATTTTCAGGGACATCCTTCATGACCCACTCATGGCCCTGAGGGAAGTAGATTCCTGTGCGAGGATGGGGCACCCAAGTGGATGAGTTATAGGGCCATGGCTCCGTTTCTATGTCCTCTTCTTGAAGTGCTTCTTCTTTCGCTTTCGACTCCATTGCAAAGCTGCTAAATTGGCGTCTCAATTGCTTCATTCGCCTTCAATAGAATAATAAATTAGAGCGTCAAATTTACACGAATGAATTAAGCTTTATTGGGTCGAAGTTTGAATTTTCACCAAAATTGTTTGAACAAATTACGTTGGTTGATGTTTGGTTCTACGTTTCTTTTCCCCTTAAATTTAAGTTCTTTTTGTAGAGTGTCTTCTGAACAAAGTATTTGGGCAAAAAGTACTCGACTACTTTCTCATGAAACACTTTAGAGTACTTTTAAACTTTTTTAAAGACGCTTTAACATTCCTTCTGGTTCGTTTTCAAAACAAGAGAGAAAGTGCTTTTAACCATTTGAAAAACGTCATCAAACATACTCAAAATCATACTTGACCAAATGATGAACAATGTTTAAAAAAGAGAGAAAAAAAAAGTACAACTTTCTCATAGACTTTTCTTTTTTCCAAGCCACTTTTTCCAATAGACTTTTCCCAAGCCAGCAAACAAAGGAACCTAAATTACAGTAAAATCTTTCTAGTGTTTGGAGGAAAAAGAAAAAAAAAAAAAGTAGTGCTGATAAAGACCATATAATCAATATATTATCACTCAAGAAGCCAACAATTATTTAACTTTTTTACCTAAGCAATATTGCATTTGCCTTCACAGCCCTCGCCATAATTATCATCAAACACAGCACCACTTTTTTCTCAGAACTTTCCGGGAAAATCCAAAGCCAAACAGCTTTCTGAGAAGTTATTTTCCGGGAAAATCCAATTTATAGGGAGTTTGTGGGGTTGGGAAAAAAGTGATATTATATTCTTGGGAGGACATAGAAGTACTTGCTCATCGTAGTCCTCTTCTGTCAGCTTCATCATAACCTCGAATAACAATCTTTTGCCCATATCCAATGGAAAGAATTTTCAAAAGCTAACCCCATTTAAAAGAACAGTGAAAATGAAAGCTTTTTGGTTTTTGTTTGGAACAACAAAAAAAAAAAAGGAAGAAATTTTTTCAAAAGGGGGATCGAATGGGTTCTTGTTGCAAATGTGTGGCTTTAAAACTATGATTGTTAGTGGCGTCTCTTCTTGGGGATTCCTTTCTGTAAATGTAAAATTAGGGTTCTTGTGATTCCTCTTGTTTGGGTCACCAAAAAGAAGCAAAAATATATATATATATATATTTTTTGGGTCTCGTGGATGGATATTGGCCAATGGAAAACAAAGTGTATATGGGAATTTTTATTTATTTATTTTTGTGGAAAAATATTTCAATAAATGTAGCTTTCGAAACTTGCTTTTGCTTGACCGGGAACAAATTGCTTTCTCCCCTCACAAGAACAATACATAGACAAGACAACATCAATTGCAAACTCACTCGTGAGGCTGATTGCAGTCGGGTCCGGAAGAATAGATCGGGCGGGGTATGCACATAGGAGTGGAAAGACGAGAGAGTGGTGACCCCCTATAAGTTTTTTATCCTCCGTACAGTACTATACTTGACGACAGTGTGGTTGCATACCTTGAACTGCATAAATTATTGTGGGAGGGGATGATTTCTTAAATATCCTCTACTGAATGGAAATTGCTCTTTTTTGAGCTAATAACTAGAAGAGAGGAAGTCTTCGTAGCTCAAGAGTGCTATGGATTGGTTAGCGGACAAGAGGACCTCAGAATAATTAGAGCGTCATTACATAGACCTTATTACGTGATCTTGAAAAAGTGGATATTGAGGAGGGCCCCCAAAGAGGCTTAAAACTCTAGAATATATACAATGACACTCGAAAAGGTGTCAGTATACAATGACAGTTTAGAACCGATATTAAAAGGTGATTTTGTTGTATCATTTATTACTGAGAAATTGTTTGTCAGCTCATATCTTTGATGACGTGTAATATCAATAAAGTTACTATATTTTTAAAATTATCATGAAATGTATTTCATTTTAAAATAATATATATTAACATATGAAATACATTTAAAGGAATTTCCCAAATATATGAGTAGGGCTTTAATTAAATTCACCATAGATGTCATCCCTTTTTTCCATTCCCCTTTGTCGAGATTAATAATGAGAATTTTCAAATGAAGAATGAAAAGATGTTGGAAAAAGGTCACATAGATGTCCAAAAATTAAAGAGAGTTTATTCTATCCTTTCAATAATAAAAAAAAAAAAAAATTCTTCTTTCAGAAAAAATTGTTCCTATGATCAATTATATGAGAATGCTTGAAATATATATTAAATTATTCCGTTTGTTTCCTGGGGCTTATGAGTATAAATGTAATATAATTATATCTTATTCTAATAAGTCTTTATTGTTTTTGCTAAAGGGTGTTGTGTAAAGGTGTTTTTTTAATTCAACAACGGCTGAGAATTGATAGGTCTTTATTGTTAATTTAACCATAAACTGATTAATTTTATACATAGATTTGATTTATACTAAGTTAATAATTATTTTTATTTTGTCAGATTTGTTTTAAATCATACGAGGGTACTTCAAGAATAAATTCGACAAATTATTTAGTTACTGAGAAATAATAAAATTATTCACGACTAAATGCGATATTGCATCACGGATTAGATATGTATAGTCTAGAGTTGTAGAACTGTAAAATTGTTCGAGTTGTCTCTTATTCAATAAGCTACTTAAATAATTTTCTCTCACTAAAAGTTTTGAAATTCTTATTTATTTATTGAAACTAGCTTCCAAATTCTTGTAATAATTAGGGTAAAAAGGTAGTAATTAAGAATTGATTCTTAAAAGACAAGCCACTTGGGGAGGTCATGTTCATTGGCTTTAGTTCACCCAGCATCATTTTCAAACTTTTTAGGAGATATCTAAATCATGGAATAATAAGAAATCAAACTTTTTTCTTTAGATTAAGTTTACCATTCTAAGAGAGAAAAATATCTAAATCATTGAACTATGTTTAAAGTGTTAGAATTTCTAATGATATGGGGCCACACAATTAAGCGTTTGATGTGTTTTTTGCTATTTAATTAGACCAAGAGATCGAAGTGATCTTGTGTAAATTTGTTTAATGGATTAATTATAAAATGACCAAGGGCAAAATGTATAGATACCATAAAATAATTTCCAATTTGATGAAGGACCAAATTGGAAATATAAAAACCATGTAGCCGACTCGTGTTTTCATTTTGATCGGTTACATAGGGGTTATGGTTCCCAAATTAGATAAGTTTCACAATATTCTCTCTATCTCTTGAAAGAGAAACAACTCGTTACTTCTTCTAATTAATACAAAAGAGATTTGAGAAAACAATAAGTCCAATCGTGAGTTGTCAACTTGGAATATCAAATTTCATACTTTCAGGTACGCTTCCACTCATTTTTGTTTAACTCTCTCGAATCAACATGGAAAATAGATCTATGGTCTTTAAGTTATGTATGTTTTATTTTTCAAACGAGAATTGAAATTCTATTTTACCTGTAATTAATTTATAGTTTTTCTATTTAACTCATTTTGAAAAGTGAATACAAAAACAAAATAGAATGAAATTTTGAAAAATGGACATTTTGGGCCTAAACCAATCTAATGATTGCTTTGGGTCTTCATTTTTAATTTTTGTTTAGCGATTTTCCCCTCTTATTTGGTGCACTGCGACGAATAATAACAATTAAAAAATTAATCATAGACCTTTTTCTTTTTTCTTTTTTTTTTTTGGTTATATTAGTAAAAAAAAAAAAAGAGGTATTCGAGAACCTCTAACTTCAAAACACGAGTAGAGGTTAAAAATATAATCTGTAAGGTGAAATATAGATGTAACGTAATCATACTATATATGTTATTTTCAATTTTCATTAATAATATTTTCGAGACTTTTAAATTTATTCGTTATGGATTAAATATTTTTTTTAATCAAATAGACACGTAAAAGAATGATATTACAAAATATTTTAATTGATACTAGCATGTGGATAAATTTGAAAATATGAAAATGTTACTGATGAAATTGAAAAATGTCACAGCCACGAAATTGTTTATTTAGCCCAACTTATATATTGCATAAATTAACCATGGCCATATTTCATAAGAAAAAAAAAGGTAAAATCAAAATAAACTTTTAAACTTAAATTTTTCTTGATATTTGATTATCTTTCATTTTAAAACTTATATTCAACAAATTGAAGTAATCAAAATACAAAAAGTAATTAAATTCGGAAATATATTCTAACCACATGGTGACTAGCTACTTACTAAAATAAAATAATTCAAATCTCTTGACAATAAAATATTATATGATGCACCTCTATTGAAGTTAGTAGAAGAATGTTATTATTGGGTAGAATAACTACTTTAAACATCTATTTTAAAAGAAGTGATATTAATTTTTAAAAATGTGTAAAATTAAAAAAACCAGTTTAATCAACTGAATAGTCGAAGTCGGGTTGAGTAACATATCGTCCTTCGATCGACCTATAACATGTACGAGTCTACCATTGAGAGTGTCTACAGGTGCAAGGACAACGAAGATGTTCTCTGACAAGCGCCATGTTTTCCAGGCGGTTGGAGAGGCATTATAACACTGTCAGAAGTCTTGTGTTGGGAATTCACCTCTATAAATAGAAAATCTCACCTTTCACGCAAGTTACGCAAATCAATATTCTCTCTCGAGTATTGATCGAATAAGTGTACTAACTAAATATCGAAGTGCTAACTGTGTTTTGTAGGTTCTTCGTATGTCGGTTCATACATTCAAACTTCGCGATCCAAACACGATATCAATTTTCGGATCAAGCATCAGCCAATATGCTATTTGAATTAATTGATATTTAAAAATATAACTAGTCAAAGAAATAAGTTGGAATTGTTCATTTGTTAAATATATACTAAAATGGTGCTTTCAAAATGTATGTATGTATATATATATCACTAACATACTTAAAATTAGCCCATCATGTCATTTTTACGTAATAAAATAATTAATATTCCACGTAAACAATGTTAATAGTTGAGATTTATTAATCATCACAAAATTTAAAATTTTAAGAATATGTTTAAACTTTTTAAAGTACAATCAATAAATAGGTATGACTTTCAAGATAAAATTTATAATTTAATAGAAAAATCTTTAGTTATGGTTTAAAATACTAATTTGGTACGTTCAGATTTAATTCATTTTAATCTACTTTTAAAATATTGGTTTTGGTTCAAGTACTTTCAACTTTGGTTCATTTTAATTATGTAATTTGAATTTGTTCATTTTTTATCCCTCTACTCTTAAGAAGGGACTATTTTGATCTTTTTACTTTATTTTAAATCTCATTTTTTCTATCACAATTTCAACACCATATTACAATTAATATATTTCTTAAAATGTAAACATACTTTATATTAAATATTTTTCATTATACATAAAATTTGTGTTAAAATTTTATGATAAAGGGACTAAAATGAACAAAAATTTAAAAAGTATAAAAATCAAAATAAATATTTTGAAACTGCAGGAACTAAGATGAATAAAATTAAAACTACAATATCAAAATATAGTATTTTGACCATAATTAAATGCTTAATTCCTATCCTCGTCCACAGAAAAATAAATTCTTAAATCAACTAATAAAAATCATATAATATTTCATCTCTAATAGTATTAGTGGATAGGGAAAAAAGGTCTCTCATACTCCTTGGGAAAAAAAATAATAAAAATATAGGTATTTTAACTCACAAACTTTTAATCGGATATAAGTATTTTAATCGTTGAGCTATACTCCCCGTTAGAGGTAGATTTCAGCGTACACGTGATAGTTGACAAGTGGATGCAAAATGAAAAGTGTACACATCTCGGTTCGTCTGTTTGACCGAACCGATTACGTTCGGTGGTCGAGTCGAACAACCTTGTTCACGATCGCATTTCCATGCTATTGGCTGAGCCGATTGGCTTACCTCAGTTCGGTCACACCTCCGACACACCCTACGACAACACGCCGCATTTCACGGTAACCTTAAAGACCCGTTGAGGCCTTGTCAGGAATATTGTCGGGCTCTTCGCCTATAAATAAAACCATTCCGTTCATTTAAAGGGACGCGAACATTTCGATTCTCTCTCGATTTAGTTCGGATTTTCACTGACTTTGACATCGAAGTGCTCACTCTATTTTACAGGTTTGCTGCTTGAAGTTTGAAACTCACTGTCCTGTTCATCTAGTTTGAACTGACGTTCGTAGAGTTGGTTAATTTCTTGATTCAACGCTCCCATTAGAGAAAATAATAATAATAATAAATAAATCAAATAAATCGAAAGTTTAAAATTACCAAAAAAAAAAAACTACATCAAATATTCAAGCGATGATTAAGAATGTAAGGAATCCGTAAGAGCAATAAATATTTTTCCAAAAAAAGGACAACTCAGGACATAATTAGTTTAGTGGGGCCCACTTTCAGAACAAAAAGTTGGACTGTCGAAAAAACCACTCTCCCCAGTCCCTGTGTTTTCAGTCCACCGGTTCCCCAAAGCAGCAGCCATCATCCCGGAAAGAAGCTTCAAAACGGTGGTGGGCCCCTCGCCGGCGCCGGACCGGACCCACCACCCTCACGCGGCGGAGCTCTGCCTCTGACCCACCTACCCACCCCACCAACCACCTATGCCTTCTCTCTTCTGCCTCTGAAATGAAAACGCCCAATAAACTTCTTTCCCCTTTCTACATTTTTTCCACTTCTCTTTTCTTTTCCCTTGACTTGACTCATCAATCTCCCTGACTCAGATTCCTGCTCAATCCCACTGTGATTGTCCCCTTCAATTCATATATCCTCTCTTTTTCATCGTTTTTTTTTGGGTTTTCCCTCTATTTCTCTTCTGGGGTTTTCTTCAATCTCTCTGTTTTCGCTGGAAATGGCTTCTCTCCCTCTCCTCCTTCGATTTCTCCTTCTGGGTCTCTCTTTTTCCCCTGCAATTTCCACCAACTCCGAAGGTAAATTTGTCGCCTGTAAACTGTTTGATGTTTTGCCTCTTTGAATTTTTGATTGTTTCTTTATCTCTCTCTCTCTGGAGTTAGTTTGTGAGTTTCTCGTTGATCTCCTGATTGATTTGATCTGGTTTCAGGAAATGCTCTTCATGCTCTCAGGAGAAGGCTCTCTGATCCCACCAATGTGCTGCAGAGTTGGGACCCTACGCTGGTCAATCCCTGCACTTGGTTTCATGTCACCTGTAATTCTGATAGCCATGTCATCCGCTTGTGAGATTCTTTCTTTTCGTTCTGTATTTGGGTTTTTTGGTTACCCGCAACAGGTTACATAGTCGAAATTGAACCCTGTTTTCCCTCTTTGTTTTCAGGGATTTGGGGAATTCAAACATTTCTGGGACTTTGGGGCCTGAACTTGGCGAGCTCCAGCATCTTCAGTATCTGTACTGTTCGCCCTCTTCATCATTTTGAGAATTATTTAGATTTTTTTTTTTGGGTGTGTTTTGGTTCTGCCGTGTTAGATATCCTATAAGTTTCTCCAAGAGCGACTAGCAGTTGTCTTTAAAATCAATCGAGATGGACGTTAACTGGCCGGACACTAATGAATTATTTGGGTTTTTTTTAAAAAAAAGATATGGAAACTTCTTGTATTTCTTGAACATCATTGGGAAAAATACTTCATGGCACAGTACGGATTGCATAGCTAGAGCTGCCTCAAGTGCAGTGCAGATTTTGGGATTGGTTGTGTATGTTTACTGAGAACTTTTCATGAAAATAAACATATGTTTTTGACGGTTTTTTGTACTATTTCTGTTTACTTTGATTTATGTTTGATTAGATATGTGTTCCTTCGTTACAAGTTAGAAATTATAACGCCAAACAAACATATAAAAAAAAAAAAAAAGAACGAACTCTTTTGTTTCCGAGTTTCTAAAAAATTATCTCAAGAAAAACAACATGATGAACAAGTTGTCTTATTTAAAATCAGTTCTGTAGACATATTTGTAAATTCGATTGCAGGTGGTTTTCTCTTCAAATTAAATTATCTCAGGACTTCAGCTTCTTTGCTGCATTCAGCATCATCATCACTGACTTCTTTCTGCTTTATTTTTCAATGCTCTGCAGGGAACTCTACAGGAATGGAATAAGTGGAAAAATCCCTTCAGAGCTGGGTAATTTAAAAAACCTTGTAAGCATGGATCTGTATGAGAACAAATTTGAAGGAAAAATCCCGAAATCTTTCGCCAAACTCAAGTCACTCAGATTTCTGTAAGCAACTTTCTGATTTTCATTGAAAAGTTTCGTTCAACTCTCTGAAATTTGTATCTTATTGGGTTTGATTTGTTAAAACAGACGGTTGAACAACAACAAGTTGACAGGATCGATCCCAAGGGAACTCACATCGCTCTCTAAACTCAAGATTTTGTATGTTTTAGTTTAGAAACAATTGCTCTGTTATCTCTCTCTCTCTCCACTTCATGGGAACTTATTGTTATCTTTAACTTTTTCTGCAGTGATGTCTCAAACAATGATATATGTGGAACAATTCCAGTTGACGGCCCCTTTTCTACTTTCCCAATGGAAAGGTGATGATCCTTTTGATTTGTCTTCTTCTCTGAACACATTCATGCCTGTGTTTCACAATTAAGGATATTCAGCATTACGGAACAAACAGAAATTTCATGGTTGCTTGATTTTTGCTTATCTAATTAGAAAACCGATATCGTTTACATCTTTACATGACTGTACATACACACATACATATATAGATATGTATAAGAAGGGCGAATTCTTGTCTGGTGTATTGTCTGAATCCAAATACTTGAATCACGGGTTGGACATTTGTAGAATTTCAGTAGCTGCTTTCTTGCCTAAACTAGTGCAAGAACAATACCCGACAACAAATAAACGACATTCATCCATTTATTTTAAAGAAAATAGAAGTCACCATTCAATTTGATCGGATGATGTACAAGCAGATATTGTAGTAGAAACAGTTATCTGCTTAAATGATTGATGAACTTCTCATGAGATGGATCAAGCTACAACTTCTTTGTCAATGATACTATCTTATTGTGCTTCCTCTTCTTCTTCTCCATCATCTTATGAAATGTTTGTTATTGCTCTGGAGTACTTCTGGCCACTTCTATCTATCATTTTGCCGCGACTTTGAATCGCATGTTTGAACAACCTTCCATTGTGATCTTTTGTTCTTGATCCATTGACTGTATATGTTTTTGTCTTTGCTGCAGTTATGAAAACAACAGGCTAAGTGGCCCCGAGTTGCAAGGACTCGTACCATATGACTTCGGATGCTAAACTGAGCTTGAGCTCAAGCTCGTCGATCCTTAGACTCAGAAATAGCATGGCTTGGGAGGTAACAGGTTCATGCCAAAAGTAATATCCCTATGATAATTCATGCCAAAATTAATATCCCTATGATAATTACACTGCATGTATTGGAAAATATAGGAAGCAAAATAAGAATGTATGAGCTTCAATTCTCATTGAAAACCGACAATGGTCGGTTCTAGCRTCGTCCTACTTTGCCATTTCCTTTTTCTCCATTTGTCGGGACGAAGGAATATGGCTCAATATCAGTAATAGTTCAAGCTTACAGCCCCTGCAAAAATGGAGGTCTGGCAGTTAGAGCTATCTAAATTCGTATTTCAGTTTTTAATCTTCCAACTCCCCCCCTCTCTCTCTGTATTTGTATGTTTACTTTCTTTCTACAAAATTGTATAATTATGTAATAATTATTTCATAGGATTAAATTACTGGTTTACATTGATCTCTAAACTTTTAAGAGTCTCCAATTGATGTAAATATTGTGCTTAATAAATACCTGAACCTCAAAAAGTGTTGAATAAGTCTCTAAATTTTTAGTTTGGTGTCTAATAGATAAATTTTTAAGAAATGTCTAATAGGTCATAGATGTATTGTCACGAAATTGAAAGTTGAAGGCCTATATAATAATTTTTAAAGAGTTCATATACTTTTAAAACTTTCACGAACCTATTAGACACAACCTTCAAAATTCATGGATGAAACTATCATATTTCATTAACAATATTTAGTTAATGTAATATTATAATTATTACGACATAAAAAGTATCTGTAATTAAGATAAATTTGGTTAATGAGTCATTTAAGTCGAACAAATTTATAACTAAACCATTGAATTAGGCCGAAAACATCTTTTAACTCAACTGATAAACGACATTTTACGGACTATATACGAGATCCAAGTTAACTAACATTTTCCCATTTAAGCTTAAATTGAATTGTAATAAAAATGATCATATAGACAAGATATCAGTAGAAGTACAAAAGCTTCAAAAGAATATGATGCCCATTGTACATAAACATGGTTTACATGACATGCATTATTCTGTGCAACTTAAAGATTCATCAATCAAGCATTTCAGAACTAAAATTTTCCTACAAACAACGGTCAAGTCGACTGCATCTGAGTTTGGCTTCATCAGAATTTGGCTTCCTCGGATTCTGAAAGAAGCCGAACTGCAGCCTCATCAGGCAGCGGCTGCGACTCGGCTGGCTGATCTTCCACATCAGGAAGAGGAGCTGCAGGATGTTGTGAAATGAATTTGGCCCATCTTCTGCTCTTTGCCAGCAAAAGAGTAGGGTATAGAAGGAATCCCACAGCAATTATAAAACCACTGACTAAGAATGTTCTTAAAGAAGCTAAACTCATAACAAGAACAAGCAAGAGAGCAGGTGGTAGGCAAAGCATTGTGGCTCCAAATGTTTGTAGGGGCACTCTGTAGGGTCTGTGGAGGTCTGGCTTCTTTATTCTTAGTTTTACAAAGGCAGCAAGCTCCAGAAGCATTCCTATGGAGTATAGGAAGTTGAGAAACTCAAGAATTTCTTGGAAACTCATCCATGAGAGGAAGATAACCCCAAAAGCAGAGCACAGAATGCTGAATGTGGGTGTCCCATATTTTGATCTGCAAAGTGCATTAGAGACAGTAGTTCAATAAGATCAGATTTTGTGTACGCACAACAAGCTTGTAAATAAAATGGTTCAAAGTGCTTCACAGCCCACTTGGATATGGAGATAAGCACTTCAGGAAGGTTTTGTTCGCGGTTTTAATAAATTTGAGTTTGTATAGCCTGTGTTTAAGACGCGCAGGTTATAAACTTGAGTTTGAATGTGTAGTATGAGAGGCATGATTCAAAAGTCATAGGAAGCTTTTGGTATATACAAACTTAGCTCGTAAGCTAAATACACCCGTTGGGTTCTTGTAGCTTTTGGGTTTTTATGGTACTTTTACTATAACAATCCTGTCGAATTCATCTTGCCATATTGTTCTCTTAATTGTTATCTTGCCCCATCTGAGCTCACGAGTTTTACTTCAAGTTTATGGTGATTTGAACCTCTGACCTCTCCCTAGAATGGTAGTTTTTCGAATCACTGCTACCAATTTGAGGTAGGAAACTCAATTGCAGGAACATAAGGAGAGATTATTGTCACTCAAGGTTGCCATGAAATCAGAAGAATAAAAAGGAAACTGAACAGAACCACCAACCTTGAAGCAAACACAGAAGGGATCATTCCCATCTCACTCATCCCAAGAAGTTGGAAAGCATCACTGCTCATCTCAGCCTCAAACAAGCCCATGTTAGACATGGCAGCAGCAGCTTCAATCCACCATTTGAGCCACACCCCACCAATCAAGGCCCCAACCTCTGCAAAATACCCATCACTCCACTCACTTGAATTTGACTCCAAGGCACCTGTCCCAGCCAGAAGAGGAATTAAATAAGAAGAAACCACCAAAACCACAGCTCCAAACATGGCCTTGGGGAAAGTTTTGCTTGGATTCTCAACCTCTCCTGCCACAGTACTTGCCTTATCCCAATAGTTCAGATTCCAAAACATACTGTTGAAATAACCCCTCCAATTCACCTTGCTAAACTCCACAACTAGCCACCGTTTGGGCCTTATTCTGGGGATTGAAAGAATGGCCATCACCACAAAAGGGCAAAGCGAAAACACAGCAAGAACAACAGCAGAAAACCCAACAATGTGCAGACCACGATAGTTCAAATAAGTTAAAGAGACAGTGATTCCAAACAGAGCTGGAATTCGAGCGAATAAATGGTTCAAAACAGGGAAAGAACGCTTCAAGTAATCGAGAAACAAAACAGGGTACAGAGCATTGTCCATTGCGCCACTGAACCATTTCCAGAAGCCCTCTTGAAACCCCCAAAAATGCCCAAAAGCGGCCGAAATCCACACCACATACCCGCCGTTTTGGGGGAAACTCGTCGCGAGCTCCGCCGTGACCAGCGCCTCCGGTATGCTCCAGATAAAGGGAAAAATCAAGAAACCCAGTATCGCCAGAAGCGGGCCGCCGCCGGTGCTCACCGAATCCTCCACTCCAAAGGGTCCCCCAGAAACGTCATAGAAAATCAAAGCGACGAGAGGAAGAATCGTTAGTTTTGGAGCAATTTTAGCATCGGCCCCTCTCTCTTCCCCCATGGACAGGAAGGAGACGAGGGAATGTTCTTACTGGTGCAGAAACACCTCGAAAGCCAAGCAGAATTCAGATCTGTTTGAAAATTCAAACAAAATTTGGGGATGATCGATATTGGCTTACCCAGAAGAGGATGAAGAAGAATCTTCTGGGTGGTACAGTCACTGTTTCTATCTCGGGATTTTCATTCTAATTACGGCACCCACCCCATTAAGCCATACCTTGAATTGATTTGATTAAGGGGATTGGGATTGTTGACTTTGCCTTGTTGCGTCGTGCTCGCAGATGGAGAAATATGAACGATGGCGCCACTTTTTCCAATTTCATTGGGTAGATCTGTAAGAAAATATGCCTTTTTTCCAAAGTTCTTTTTCTTTTTTCTTTTTCGTCTCTCAATGATTTATGTTATGGTGATTTGTCGAAATTACCCCTCTTAGCTACCCCTTTTTGTGAACATGGTGCTGTGTTGTTTTCGTAATTTGTTTGTCGTGCTTGATATTTTTAAAACTAAAACATCATTAACTTAATTTATTTGTTTGTTTTGTTGTGCAAAATAATTCCTCTTTTGGCTAAATTACAAAAATATATTGTTGAAAATTTCCCATTTGTTTGAAAAAATGTCGTGTCTTTCAAAATTTTCAATACTAACTTTTCACCTTAAAGTACCCTTTAAACAAACTTTCTTAAATACTGTGAATGGAAATTTAATGTGAAGATTAACGCAGAAGCTTATTTGAAATTTGGATTAAGTTTTAAAATATACGACATGTAAAAGAAGCTATCATTTTTTAAATGGGGATCATGACAAAATTGGGTAGATAATAAAAAAATAAATTATCTCGACAATAATGGAGGAAAAAAACTTTTAGGGCAAAATTAAGATGTTAATTATCACGTCGTTTCAGATTATGTCACGTCAATTCTCTATTCAAAATATTGACGGATATTTGCTCAAAATGTATTTTTGAAACGTTTGTGAAATGTAAGGGAATCTCATTTCGGAAGAAGAAAATTGTTGTCCCGTCCCCTATCTTTTAAGGGGTCGACCAGTAGTTATTGTCATAAACTACGGATACTAAGCGTTGTGCGTATCAATCTGTGCAGTGATGTAGCTAAAGCGTTAAGTATCTTGTTGGAGAGTATGTTTGCAAGTCAAAATCTTAGCAATGATAGCGACATCGCTAATGATAAGAATCACTCTTGTAGCGTAATATTGAAACTTTTCGAATGATATTATATTTTTTTTGAAACAAAAGGCAGGTTTCAGGATTTTTTTTTTTTTTTGTAATTTAGCTTTTATATATATATATATACACCATCTTACTTTTATCAGTTTGTTATTGGAAATAGTTCTTTTTTATTTAAATTTAACATTTTAATTTTATCTGATTGAATCATAAATTTGAATGATGGGTTTGAAAATTGTCAAATCCAAGCATAAGAAATCTACTCCTTTCCGAGGGGTTGATGATTCAAATTTTCACCTCAACATCTAAAACAGTCACTAGTGTTCTCATAGCTAAATCTCGAGGAGGAAGATTGGACATTCAACCTCAATGAAGTATTTGGTGTCTTATCTGTTAGAACTATGTTTAAATTGATTTGTGTCTATGAATTTAATTGTTTAGCTTTAACAGCTTTCGACCTACTTGTTTTTGTGGTGAGGTTTA
This sequence comes from Momordica charantia, assembly GCF_001995035.1. Next base: position 839,017 of record NW_019104540.1, on the reverse strand, counting down.
GTTATTTTTATGGTCAAAATTTGATATTTCCTTCCAACATGAAAATAGCTAAATTTGTTAAAACATATATTATGGATAAAACGGTAGAAAATTCAAATCTCTACCCCTAACCCCTAAATATTGTCAAATAAAAAAAGAAAAAGTGATCCTTTATTTTACCTTTATTTTTTTATATAATTTTTTTTTGGTGCGAGTCATTAGTATTTCGTAGAAGATTTTTTTTAATACAAGTGAGAAGGGAGGGATTCAAATCATTATTTTTAGAGACATGTGTCAATTATCGCGGAGCTCATGGCTATTTTCTAATTTAATTTCAATGAGATATTACTTAAAAGTTGAATTGGATAAAATTGGGGTTGATCCGTAACATCAATTGCAAAAGAATGAGCTGGGATGCTTCGAGCTTCTAGACCTCTGAAACCGGCAAACTAGGTAACTAGTACTTGATGAGCTCAGAGCGATGAAAGGATGTTTTGGAGTGATCTTCAAGAAGGGTCGTCCCAGGATGCTAGGTACGTAGGAAGACCCAACTGGATTTCTGCCGAAGAGTCTTAAAAATCGGTGGAGAGGCTATGATAGATCGAATGTTATACTTAAATTTTTTTTTTGAGAGAATAAAAATGCAAATTTGAGGTTATAATCTAACTTACCTTATTATGTAAAAATGATTTTTTTATTCATTTCATTGTTTTAATTTAAATGTTGCTTCGGTTCCTGTATGTTTGTTAACTTTTTAGTTTTGTTTCTAATTTGTGGATTTTGTCCTTGATTTTTTTTTTTAAATCTACTTTTTATTTTAGTTTCTTTTATTTTTAATATCTCAATTTTAATCTTTCATCTTCCATTAAACTCACGTTTTGTCCATTATTAAATATATATATGTGTATATATTCGTTTGTAAAAGTGAAAATTTTAGGTTTAGTTTTTTTTTTCTCTCTTTTAAGTACAAAATGTTAGGTTTAATTAATTGGAAATGTGAGGTAACCCTCGTGATTGGAAAGTGTAAAGTTCAATAAAATTTTATGTAAAATTTAAACAATTTTAAACATTTAGAGAAACAAGTGACACTAAATTAGACTAATAAAATAAAGATTAAAAAGCAAGCTTACCACCAGTGTACCAAAATGATAATTTTTAACAATTGAGACATATGTCGTCTCTTGAAGAGGCGACGTGCCAGAATTAAAAGAAAAATACACACATATGGTGCAAACAAGGCGTCATGCAGCTCGAAAATTGTGAAGTGGCACGAAAAGACGACCTGTAATTTTCCAAATATTATTCTTGAAAATAGTTTGCGAGTTGAATACATATTTGGAATGAGTTTTAATTAAAACATTATTAAAAAAAATATCCCACATATACTGTACTGTAAAAAAAACTTAGTAAAAATCCACTTGGGAAATTTACATATTCACAAAAAAAAAAAGGAATTCATAAAATATATCTGTTTTTTTTAATTTTCCGTACGCGTCTGCTAGGGTTTCGTCTCCGGTTCTCCGCTATAAATAGCGACCTTTTCTTCTCCCGCTCGCTCTCCAGAAAGCCGTCGCCGCTCCCAGAGATTTTCGAAGCCCCTGCGAGCCTTTTCGATCCCAGTCCAATCATGGGGCACTCCAACGTGTGGAACTCCCACCCCAAGAACTACGGTCCCGGCTCTCGCACCTGGTAGGTTCTTCTTCTCTTCCCACGCTTCCCTTCTGAGATGATTCCCATGAGATTTGATCAACTGTTTTCTCCTACGATTGACGATCCCATCTTTTGCTTGAACAACTGCTTGTTTTTATGGATTAAAGAGTTGTAGCTCGAAAGTCTTTTGAAGAAAATAGATTATTGGGTTTGAGTTGGATATGTTTAATAAAAGTGATTTTGCACTTGTTGGTATATGTAGAAGCACATGAGCGGAATGTTATAGCGAATGATCTTTTGTCGATGCATTGAGGTCTAATTTCATGTACTATTATCCTTTTTCCGCTTCATGTTAGCCCTCTGCGGAAAATTTGTTTCTTTTATTTGATTTGGACATCCATGACAACGTATCTGTGATTCATTTAAGGATAATAATAACGGAGGGACGATAGAAAGAAAAAGGGTTGCTCACATCTAAGATAAATTGTGTAGTAATGAATTTGGGATTACAGTCATCTGATGAATAGAATAGTTTACAACGGAAACCAGCCTCTTGCAACAACTATAACAGCTCAACATTAGACCAACTACTACGTTAATGATTTGTCTTTGCAATCTATACTTCTATACATTTGTGATGAATATACTTTTGTCTACCGTACTAAGAGTTATCGTTATTTGATTGTCAAATTTCCTTTATACTTATTTGTACCGTTTTGCTAAATGGTGATTAGGCATGGAATTCGTGATTGCTTTTGCCCAAGTTATTCTAGATTATAGTTTGAATGTTGATAGAATGGTAGGAGTTCTTAGGAATAGGTTACTCATGGTGTTTGTGGCTTTTGGATGGGCTAAATGTTAGTTTAATTTGCCTAACCTGCTGATTGATGTTCAGTTGAATAATGATATTAGTGAAAGAGTTGACGTGATGCCACATTGATCGTCTGTCTCTGCGTCTAATGATCTTGGGATTTATGGATAGATTTGGTTGGGTTAATATTTAATCAAGAGGGTATTAGTATGCAAAAGTATGATATGGAGGTTGCTTTTGTTTGAATTAATGTCTTCTCTGTTTGTCTTGTCCAGCCGGGTTTGTGGAAATCCTCACGGGTTGATCAGAAAGTATGGGCTTATGTGCTGCAGACAATGCTTCCGCAGCAACGCCAAGGAAATTGGATTCATCAAGGTAAATATTTTAATTCTTGATTATTTTAAACCATGTCCACATCAAAACATTTTCAATATCTTCTGATCTGTTGAACCTCAACTCTTCTTGCAGTACCGCTAAATGGCCAAGTTTTGTCTCTCCCATTAGAGAAGATGTAGTGGGATGGAATATGGCTGCAGCATTTTCTTATATATAAGAAGGAAAAACCTTGAACGTTGATTTTCTGTCTCTTGTTAATTTTTTTCTGGAACCTTGAGTTGATTGTTGAACTTAGGCTACTACAACGTTTACTAATTTTGAAGATTGAAGTGAATTTAGTGTTTTTTCATTCGGCGGTTTATTCATCTTTACCCCTTTTCTTTTATTCTATTTCAAATGAAAATATATTCATATTTGAAGTATGGATTATAGTATAGCTCAATCCACATACATACACACTGCTACCGATAGGTTTCTTTACCATGGTGTGACTTCGCAGGGCCCCATTAGACATTAATACATGTTAAATTGGGTCTGAAATTTGGTCGGCTTTGAATTTATTAATGATGTTCTTTCTACTGGTACATTTTGCATAATTTTGTGTGATATGTAGTGTCATTGATTGTTTGAAGCTCGAGCAAGCTATGAACGGGGTACAGTCAATTTAGGACTTGGAAGATTTGTATTGCCCACATTTTGTAGGGCAGATCTTATTTTGCCCCTTGGCAATGTATTGTCGGCCTAAATTGTTGGATGGTGGTATAGGTTTATGACTGCTGGGGGTGGCTTTGTGAATCTTTACAGGGGTTTTAAATTTTGAAAAAAAGAGATCTTTTTTCTTTTTATAGTTCATCGACTTGTGGGGGTGTAAATTTAAAATTCTGACTTTTTAGAAGTGGACATATGCTTCAATCAGTTGAGTTTATCATTGGACGATGAGTTGTTATTATTATTATTATTATTTTACACTAAGTAATTATTAAAGTTTTGTTTGAGAATTTTATTTTAAAATTAAGTCTAGATTATTACTTCCACTAGAAATAGTTTTTGAAACTTGTTTTTGTTCTTTCACTATGTTAATAAGAAATAGGACGTTAAGAGTTACATCAAAATAGTTTGTTTGTTCAAAGAACGAGAAATAGGAATAAATTTAAGTCTACAAAACACCTTCTCCAAAATATTCTCCACCATGATAGGTAATGAAAGAAAAGTCATAAAAAGGATACATTAGGCAAGTTTTCTAAACATTATTAATATTTGAAGATTCTCGAACTCAGCCACCGTCCGCCACTATAGAAACCAGCGGGGAAAAAGATATTGAAACAGATAATAATTCCCTTTMAAAAAACTTAGTCGAAGGATTGAGAGAGTGTACACCCTCCTAGAAAAAGAGAGAAGAGGGAATCAGACCACTAGCCATCCTCCTCCCTACTCATTAACTTTCACCCAGCAAACTCGTTAAGTGAGAAAGTAAACAAGATTTTAAAGATAGAAAATTATAAATGAAACCCTTATCTAAAGGGTTGGAATTATTTTTGGAAATTACATAAAAAGGGCAAAAACATAATCTTACCATGAACCATCAAAATTTCTTATGGGATTGGGAATTGGCTGTCCATTAGTTTTGGGCTTTTAATATAGTATCTGTTGTTCTTCATAATTTTCTACCTATTCCTTTTGGTTGATTTAATGAGAGACGAAATTATTAAAAATGGTAGTTTCTTGAACCAAGAATTTAAATACATTTAAAAGAATAAATAAATTGAAGAACAGAGAATTTTGTTTGCGTAAGCTTCATCTATTTTGACAAAAACTAAAATTAAAATTTACTTCTTTCTAATATTACTTTGCAAAGCAGAAATTTAAACCATCGAAGAGCGGGACTAAATGATTAACCTCTCAAGAATAATAATAGATATTTTATTTATTAAGATATGTTCGGATAAATAATTCAATTATATTCATTAGTTCAAATTCCACTAAAATTATTATTATTAAGTATGACCCAAATATTATCATACTCTGTAAAAGGAACATTCAGAAAAATGTTGAAATCAAAAGTTGAAACTCGCAGACAGGAACTAAAAATAATTTCTTTATTATAAATTGAAATAATAGAAAATAGAAATAATTAGAAAGTCAAATAATTGACTTGTCATGATTCAAAAGTCAAATATTCAAAATCTCCAGTTGACTGAGGAAATGGTCCAATTTTAGGACATTTATTAATCATGTAATTAATTGTAGTCCCATCAATATATATTAGAATATTCTAACTTTGCCATTGCGTTATCTAATCTACCATTTATTTTAACAATATTCTTAATGTATATTTTTTTATCAAAATAACCATACGGTTAAGTATTTTATTACAAATTTGATAATAGTCACAATTTTGAAAATTAAAGTTCAAGACATTTACTTGTTGGCTTGAAATCGGAGTTTGGAGTGTCCAGCTCCATATTTATTATACTAAAAAATATTTAAAAAAACCTAATTAACTTAACCAATTTGTTAATTTATTAAAAAATATAATCAGATTTTAGATAATAAATAAGAACTAAATCACATTTTACCATCTCACGCCACCAAATCCATTTGTCTTATTTTTAGTTATTACTTCGAAGATGAATACATAATAATAAAGTCGATGACGGATCCATAACTTTATGTTGGCGGCTTAAATTTGTATAATGATTTTTATAAGATATATAAGTCTAAATCATTTACTCTAAATTACAAAAAAAATTATATATTTTTTAAAAGTAAAATATTCTTTTTCAAAAAGATTTATATACATACAAGAAAAAGAAACCATGCAATTTGTCTTCCATGAGAGGTCGTGGGCTAAAAAACGTGTTAGTCATTCTTCTGATTTTGATTGATTGGTCGACTTAACATGTCCTGGAGATTCACATCATTGGGTTAGTAGACCTATTTAAGGGTTCGAGCCTCTTGAATAAAGTAGTTCAATTTAATATTATAATAGAAAATACAAACCGACGCTAACATTTACTCGCCATTACTTCCAATTACTTTAAAATATCTCTTCAAATTCTACAACTTTGCTCATTTCTTTCCAATTGCACAAGAATCTCTCATTTTTGGCACTATTTCTACCCCTCATTGCTTGCATTGAAAATGTACACTTGATTACTATATAAAAACAATGGGAAAATAATTACTTTCAACTATTTTTGAATGAATGACAAAATGTCCTTCACAAATTCTTTTTTTAGTGACTTTACATAAATGGGTCTAGGCATTTTTGAGCTACAAAATCTTCCCAAAGAAAAATAAAAAATCAAACTTCAACTTCTAGTAGTGAAGATTTTGCAAGAAGTATATTAATGGAAAAATGGCATCCAATTCCTTTACCAAACTTAAATGAACTCAAGATGTGTACAAAGATGAATTTAATGTGTAAAAGCCTCATCTTTTTCTCTTTGTTTCCATCACATCACTTGCTATTTTTAACTTTCTTACCTTCTTTGTTTCTTCATTCACATTTTCCAATTTTTATTGATTTGATTCATGGAGATAAAAAAGAAAAAAAAAATTTAGATCGTATTTTAGCTGTCTTCGTATTCTCAACTGGATTTTACATTAGAGTTTTTTTTTAATATTTGTTTTAGTTCTTGTTTTAAAATTTTATATTGTATTTAAGTGAGAACTCATGTTATATCGGGTAAGTTTGCGTTTCACATATCATGTTGCAAATATTAGACAACTATTAAATATTTCTTAAAATTCGAAGACGTATACGACATATAACTCAAATGAAGTTAAATGTCACTTTAACTTCATACGAAAGTCAAGGCTATTCACTCAAATCCATCTCCAATGATAGAGATGATGCTCAAAGCCACTAACAAACCTCTAGGAGTTTATCTTTTTATCTCATCGAAACAATCCCACCTATATTTTAGTTTCAACATCTCTATTTTTTAAGGTTAATTAAAGGTTTCCTGTCCAGAACAACGATACCTTCATATCAAAAGTACCTCTACAATGATATTGTCTGCTTTAGGCATAATCCTCACGATTTTACTTTTGGTCTCACCTAAAAAGTTTCATATCAATGGAGATAATTGTCCTCATCTATATATCACAGATCACTTCATTTTATAGCCAATGCAGAACTTTGTTCGCACATATTGCACCCGGACATTTTTTCCATTTGAAAATTTTAGATCTCCATTGCAAATGGGATGGAGTTGCTTAACATTAAAAATTGGCACAAAATGGTCATATAATTGATAGGAAACTTTTGGTCACTTTTGAATGGTTTTGCCCCTGTGGATTTGATTGATTGGAAATTTGTGATGGTAATCATATGTACTTCTTAAATAATTTGTCATGAAAAAGAAAAACCCTTGTTTCTCTATCACTTTAACATGTTAATTAGAAGCACTAATTTTATATCTTTAAGTCTAAAGTTTTCCATTAGGGGTTTTGTTTGGAAATTTGTTTCTTGGATGGCTTGATGTTTTTTTTAGAACAAAGTTTAATTAAAATATGATTAGAGATTAGGGGCACAATGTCAAATTATTAAAAAAAAAAAAAAAATTGGCGAAACTAACTCAACTAAATCGATTTGTTTTGACTTTAGTAATGTGTGTTAGGGTTCAATGTGATGAAATGGGCTAATTCAATTTGAGTATGGGTTATTTTCGTAAATGATAGTTCGACCACAGTGTACGTCGACCGTAAAGGAAATGATAACTTGGTGATCACGGGGTATCTTAGTCTCAATTTATAGCTCGACAAGAATGAACAAATATCACAAAACCACTCAACCACATCTTTCTGACAACGCGTTGTAGACCACATGATGATTGTATCGCTCGACAAGTGGGACCCACCAACCTATTACAAATACAGAGACTCGCTCCATAAGTAGGTATACAATTTTGATTGCTCGTCTTGAGAGCAAATACCTCAAACTAATTGATTTGAGCATCGGAGTGTCTACTCTCTATTTGTAGATCTTCCTTCGAATACCTCGCTCCTCGCTCCTTCTTAGATCAACTCGTCCACTTAGCTAATTAGTCATAATTTTGCATCAACAAAAGTTATTTTTTCATGTTTTTATAAAATAAACAAGCTTATGTTCAAGAATAACAATTTCGATGTACAAAAACTATGATAATAATCCTAAAATAAAACATATACCATAAAATTCGTAAACACAACTAAAATATCCATATTTTGGTTAAAAATGAAATCTAATTCAATTCGTATCCACATACAATTTAAATTTAATATATACATAAAAATTAAATAAAAAAAAATCTAAAATATTTGAATACATATCCAACCAAAGATGGTAAACAAATAGTTTCATGAACTTGCAAGGCACCCCATTGTGACAATTTAGTAGGGCATTAGAGTTACGTTGACTTCTCCAATCTTTTTTTTTTCTTTTGAAAATTCTCCCCAAATATCTCAATCTTTAGTTCTAAGAAAGTGTGGAAAATGTGTACAAATACGTGTGCATTCTATGTTTATGTTAAGAACATTTAGAGACCAAATTTATAATACATTCACACGTTTTGTTTTGTTTTTTTGATAGCTGGGGCAGTTAGGGACACCTGCGCCTGTCCCAAGGTCTGAACCCGAGACACATCAAGAGTTTTTTTTGTTATTAATTAAGTCAGTATAACCAAGAGACTCCAAACCCTGATGGAAATACTATTTTCTATAGGATTGTTGTCACAATTATATTATCCTGTGTTGAAAAAATGTGACACAATAATAGTTAATATAATAAAAAAATATGTATGTTTGTGGGGTTGAAGAGGAAAATGGAAGCAATGTAAGAAAGGTACATAATAATAGAGACAAAGTTATTTTTTGCTAATAGGGTTATAATCACTTCCAAAGCAAACAAACCCAATATATAATGCCCCTAATCTTGTTAACAAACAAACCCATCACTCTTAGTGGGTGTGCAATATTACTTTTTAACCAATTTAATTAATTATTTTATTGAGTATGTTTTAAGTCACATGGGTGGAATTTAATGACAATTTCAAAACCCTCTCTCTCCAAATATTTCTCTCTCATCATCTTTGTCACCCATTTAGGGTTTGAACATTCTTCTCCTTGGATTTTTCATCCCATAAAGAAATGAAATGGAAACTTAACACTTTTAATTTGGTGAATTGCATTGGGAAGTTTTTAGTTTTTGAATAGATGCATGGATTGATGTTTCTTGAATTACGTTAGTGGATCCCTATAATCGGAGTTCGTTGCTTGGACTGAGCAACATGTTTCATGGTAGGTGATATCACAAGGTCCCATGTTTTTAGAGATCATATGTGTACATAAATTATATATTATATTAACTATGAAAAATTTTAATTATGAATTAATTTCTATGTGTTTTCCGACACCAAATATTTGTAGGGTTAGACGGTTGCCCTATAAAATATATATATATATATATAAGAAATTTTATTATAGTATTAATTTACTACTACCTATCTTTGAAAATGACATATGTAATATATAGTTGTCAAACATATATATAACTTATTTTGAAAGTTTATTTCAAAGAAAAGAAGAACCAAAAAAAAAACAAAAGAAAGATGTCAAATTTCTATGTTTTAGTTGATAAATTTGGAAAACTAAGAAAAATTAGTCCCTTGTGATAAGAAAAGTCTAACAAATGCTACGTATATTCTTGAATAAGCCTAGATAATAATATATATAGGATATTAAATGGCAACTTAATTTACAAGTGTAAATATTAAAATATATTAATAAAAATTCAAGGGTGTATCATTTTTTTAATATCGTAAAATGACCCATAAATATTCAATTGCCACGAATTATTACCGTAATTAAGGAGATTAAAAAAAATCCAAGCTTAATTGCATGAGAAAGAAAATGTGGGAAAAAATAATATGGTATTTTAATTTATTGGTATTATCTGCCCATATTCAGAGATGACATTAGGGCAGAACATGGAAGGATAGGTTATTTATAACAACCACGGATTTTTCTACACAAGAAAAGGGAAAAAAAAAGTTTAACAATAAATTCCTTGTATTCTTTGACGTCAACTATATAAAACACATACCTTTGAAGTTAATACCTAGAAAAGAATCAAATGTTTAATTATTTATGTTGGTCTCGAAATTCGGTCGACTGATGTAGCCAACAAATAATGATGTGGTCGTCTCCTTCACGTGTGCATAATCTGCAACAAGGTTGAACTCAACATCGATGTTCCGCTAAATGTACTCTGAAGCTTAAGTTAGAACTCAATTTAGAAGGGAGCTAAGAGGAGAGCATGCAAGAGTATGGTGCAAGATTTTGCATACCTTTGGAAAGAGTTTGAACTCTTTTATAGGAGAACGATTTGGGAGAATGTGCTCAGGGAAATATGGGTCGTACTGTTGAACGAAGAGTTCTTAGCCAACTCTAAGGATACTCTGACACTCGAGATTGTACTCTCGTCGAAGGTTAGCGATATCCCGCTAGGTGAACTCTACCCGAAAAAAGTAGACGAGCTAAACTGCCAATCTTTAGGACACGTGGCGATCGACTTTCCCTCATTGGCCTTTCGAGTTCGAACTTAGCGCTGTAGGATTTGCCCACACGTCTTGTCGAGTTTTAGCCCATATTAGTTTATAAAATTTCTAACATATCAATCAGAATAAATAAAAATGTGGAGATGAGAATGAAGACGCATGATCCTATCCAAAATAGACAATTCAGTCCATGTCTTTCATCGTTGAAAGCAAGGCAAGTTTGTACCAGAAAATTTCTCATCTCTATTTGTACTGACCCATTCAAGTTACAAATTGAGATTTACTAATACCGTACCATGTACGTTCGCATAATACAATACATCGATTTCACATTTCCTTTTGGTATGCAACTTTTGTTCAAACTTAAAATAGGAGAGAGAGAACTTGAAAATCAAGGGAAAAATGGAGAAATTGAGAGGGAGTGAAATGGATGTAGCATCTCTCATAGCTAGCAAAAGTTGTGATTAAGAAAAAGATGGTTTTTATAGATTAGCTTAGCTTGCAAATACCACAAAGAAAATTCTTATTCAAACTTTTCTTAATCTCCATTTGCTTTATCATCCCCTCTTTAGATCTCATCACACCCACCAACTGTTTTTTCCTTCCAAACTTTACCCTTTTTTCCCCATCATTTCTCTCTCTCTCTCTCTCTCTCTCTCTTTTTTATATATAATCTTATGAACAATTATTATTAAGTGCAAAAGTATATCATCATCTCTTTAATTTTCACTTTCAACTGATCATGATTCATGAGGAGGAGGAGGACCAACTTTATGAGTTGTGCATATATTAATTTCAAAACAAAATCAAATTAGGGTTTGTTGGAAAATAAAATAATTAGGGTTTTGTTGGGTTAAATTTTGTTATTTTTCTTGGGTAGGGGTAAGATGTATTATTGATTGATTTGTCATTAGAGTCACAAAAACTAAACTAACCCCAAAACCCTAATGGCACCTAATCCCCAATTGTGTAGGTTTAGTTGAGTTATAAAGTTGGTTTGTGTTAATTAGATTAGGTTTAAATAATAGTTGAATTAACTTGGGTATAAGTTTGTTCGTTAAAAATCAAGTTTTCGGGTTTTCCGTTAAAGTTATGAAATAATCACTGCTCATGGTATAAGAGTATATATGATAGTCTATTTGTTAAAGTCTCGTACCAGAGTAGTTTTGAGTGAGAGTGTCAATTTAATATATTAAAAACATTGTATACATTATATTCTAGCTATAAGATTATTAATATTTTGAGTTTAGTAATAATTTAATATGAATGGTTGCTCGGTACTTCTAAATCTTTAGTTATAACAAACACCTCTTCTATTTTCTTAAAAAAGAGGTATATGTTATACATGCCACTTTATTTTGTCTAATTGTTGTATATTTCTTATATTTGTCTGCCACATCGTTTCAAATTTGTCTGATAGATATATCATATTATGTTATTATTTAGTTAACAATGCATAATGTGAAGACTTTTATAGAATTACAATGCAAGGTTTAAGACGGTAATTGAAACTTTTTAACATTTTTAAGTACTAAATAGGGAGAGAAACAATCATTATATAATTCTATTAAACATCCTAAATTGTAAAGTTTACTCTTAAATCTATTTTCTATCAAGATAAAATAATCATTTGCTTTTAGAAAAGACAAGTCTTGTACACTTAATTTTAATAATTTATTAACATAATTTGAATTATATAAACGAATGATGATATATTATAACTTAAAAAGGACTTTAATTGTTAAAATTATAACAACTTTACATGTATATCAAAACTAGTTTTTAAAACCCTTTTAAGCAATTAAAATGGCAAAAAATATTTTCTTTTAAATACATGCAACAACAATAAAAAAAAATTGTAATGGGTAGCTAACATATTTATCATATTTGCAAATATAACAACTTTTGAGTTTACAAATTTACAAAATATTTGAAATCTGATTTTTTTTTATTTTTTAGTTATTCCAATTTTGATTTTCTATATCAAATTAGGAATATTAATATATCAAGTCATATATATATATATAAACATTAAGATTGAGTATATCATTGTACAACACTCATAATTAAGTATATCAGTATAATTGATTCCTTAAGTAATATCAATAATATAACAACATTCGTGTTAGGTACAGAAGAAAGACATTTAGGTTATAAAGGGTTAAATTTAGGCATTTCATTTAAAATTTGTAAATAACACAGCGTAGAGAAACTGAACTAAGTAGAGAAAATTAATATATCAGCACTCATATCAAGTATATCATTGGTATATTAACACTTATAATCATGTATATCAATAATATATCAAATCATATATATATATATATAATTTGGTTTTCGTGTTCATTAGGGTATATTAAACTCTTGATATTTTTTGTGTCAATTGACCCTCCAAATTACTATGTTTACAAAATTAAAATGAAGGCTAGTTTTACAAATTCCTATTAATTTTTTGTTAAAATATAAAAATTTAGAATCCCAAATATCAAATGTGACGTGTCCAAGACAATATGTTGAATTTCCATTTCCAAGATTAAATAATTGTTGATTACCAACCATATAAC
>NW_019104540.1:808387-824691 GCF_001995035.1 Momordica charantia | reverse complement strand
GCTGAGGAGAAGAAAGTGAATGGAATTGGATCTGGGGTGGTGGCTCGGGCGTTGCAGCAAACAGTGCAAGATGACAGTAGGAGAGCTTCTTTTGACGGCAGATTGAGCTTGGATTTAAGCAGTTCAGAGTTGTTGAAGGCAGCTCGACAAAGCCCAGATGCGGATTCGGTGAATGAGTCTTCTGTGCCCTCTGATCTCACTACTTCTGATACGGACAGTGTTTCCTCTGGCAGTACTTCCGGAGTTCAAGATTGTGGTTCGGTTGCCAAGGGGCGAAATGGGCCTCGAGGGATTGTTGTCTCCGCGAGGTTTTGGCAAGAGACCAACAGCCGATTGCGGCGCTTGCATGATCCTGGTTCTCCTTTATCGACAAGTCCCGGGGCAAGAATAGCTGCCCCATCAAAGTTCAGTCAATCAAAACGGTTCTCAAGTGACGGTCCATTGGCATCACCACGAAGAATGGCTTCCCCTATTCGAGGTGGCACAAGGCCTCCATCCCCGAGTAAGCTTTGGACTTCTTCGGTATCATCACCATCAAGGGGAATTTCTAGTCCTTCCAGGACGAGAAATGGCGTCGGTGGCTCCTTGGTCAGTAATTCTATTAGTACGCCCTCAATTCTTAGTTTCTCTGTTGATATCCGGAGGGGGAAGATGGGGGAAGATCGCATTGTTGATGCACACGTATTGAGGCTTCAGCATAACCGATACTTGCAATGGCGGTTTGTGAATGCAAGGGCAGATGCTACGTTCATGTTGCAGAGACTAAACGCAGAGGTACTAGTATATCTCACCCTTTTGATGATTTCTGTGGTTTTTACTAATCCGTAATCCCTTTTTATCATGGCAAGGTTCTTAATAACTGCCATATGCAATTTAGCTTACATTTCGTTTTTGATACCCATTGTCTCTCTTAGGTTGTTACATCCAAAAGTTTGGTTATCATCATATCTGTCGTTTCTAGCATATCCACTGCTGAAATCAATGCTCTCATCTAGATTTCTACATTAAATTGCTTGTTCAGTTGCTACTGAATCTTTCACGAGGAACTTCTTGTGGTAGGGATGGATGGAGAAGACGCTCTCTTAGGCAGGATTTGGTTGCGTTTGTTAACTTGGTCAATCTGAATATTTCTCCCTCTTATGGTGATGGTTTACAGATTTCCTTGGAGAGGTTTTTCTTTGGGTATCTGAGTATTTTGGGTCAGATTGTTACTTGTTAAGAGTCTTAGGACATGAGGTTCATTCTTGGATATTTTTCAAGGGAGCAATTGTTTCACATTTCTCCTCCTTTGTCCTTGGGAAATTGGGTCAATTTTGTTTTTGAGATGGATGTACATGTGAAGATTCTACTGTTTAATTTCCTTACAGTACTGATGCAACTCATAAATTATCTTCTATGCCCCCTTCTACTTATAGATTTAATCTAGTAAGAGGTTTTTTCCTGATAAGGAACAAAGAATTTCATTGATGAAGAAAAGGAGATCTAGTATCTTCCTTTATGTTGGTTTTAGTACAGATTCTGATGATAGAAACTTCAATGATATAATTCCTATTCTTTCCATTTTGGATGAAGTTTTTTATTAGTCTTCTCACCTTTGGAAAAGAGAATTAGAACCCAAAATCTTTACTTTAGGTTCCTGTACTTTTAACTCTTACCATGGAATGTTAGACTTTCCACTCATCTCTCATCTAGATGTTTGCCTCTTTTCTTTAAACACATTTGGAAAGCTTAAGGCTTGTTAGTTTGTACTTTTGGTGGTTCTGTATATGCCAAAGTTGTTTCATCTTTTATTGGTCTGTACTATAGCATCTGTAATCAATTAGCTACAGTGGTTTAATTTTGTCGGCTTCACTGCATGACAAGTTTCAAATAGCAGAAAACAATTTGGAACAAAAATGCAAGAAAATGGCGAGCAAACTGCTTGAGTTGCCTAGCGAAGATGCATGAAATCAAAATGACCGTGAAAATAGAGCCTTTCCTATTCTATAATTGATCCAACCTAAACCACCACGAGTCATGATTCACACCCAAATTTACCTGCTTATGCCTCGATCAATCCCCATGTTTTAAGGGCAACCCCTTCTAATTGTCTTCAATCGTGTGGTAGGTAAAGATGTTCACCAAATCCCCATCTTTTTTTTTTCTTTTTTTTGAGAGGAAATGAAAACTTCAATCCAGAATGATGATGGTGACAAAAGTCTGATTTGGGTGAGAGTTATATATGTCTGATTCTCAAGAAGCTATGTTTTGTGCATGACATAGCTTAACTACTGCCTTATATACGATCTTCGAGAAGGTGCTTTCAGCTAAAAAACCAAAGTCCACACTTCCTTAAACCATTTTCACATTCTAGTATCCTTTTGTTGGGTAGAGATAAATACGTTCAGTTAGTATGCTTTCCTAGACGTTGTTCTACAAGCTAGGTGGTTTGGTGGTAATGAAGTGAACCTATGGGCATATCTCAAGTGTTAATTACTCGGTTATTCTTAATGGGAGATTGAGAGGAATATTCACCGAGGCAAGGAAACCTCTTCCTCCAAGCAATTGGTACCTGCAACACTAGACTGTGACATTAATCTTTAAGACCAAAAACCATTTCAAGCACATCAAGGATGTTACGACGTGTACAAACTTCCTGTATTTGAAGGGGTTGAAAAGTACGATGCTTTTGAAGGGTTGGAAGGATGGGGTTTGGTAAGTTTTTGGGTTGGTGGAGACTCATTTCATTAAATTATCTCCCCATTAATTGATGACACCTTGGTGATTTCTTCAACGAACATTGCCAAAGTTTGTAGACTTCCTAACATCCTTTATATGCTTGAAATGGTTTTTGGTCTTAAATATTAATATCACAGTCTAGTGTTGCGGGTACCAATTGTTTGGTGGTGGTTGGTTCCTACTTGAGATTGGATGAAGGTCTCTCTCCCAAAGGATCTTGATGGCTTGGGTATTGGTAATCTTATTAAGCAGAAAATGCCCTCCTTTCCTTTTCAAATGGTTATTGAAGTTCATGAGGAAGCACTGAGCAGGATGAAAGATGCTTTATGGCAGAAGAGGCCGTGTTGACAAAAGTTGGAATTTTGACTTTTGGCCATAAGCCAGTTCTGGATAGCTATCTTTAGCGTCAAGACATTGTTCATATGAATTGTTGACTTCTTGTAGGTAATGGGTAAGGATCTGGCCTCCTAGCTTCTTAATCTTGCTTTATTCTGATTGTTTGAGTCGTGCCTTGATGTAGACACTCGGGTCGATGGTGCTCAGATTCTCATTATCTTTCTTGAATGATCATGCCTAGGAGAAATATGAATGATTGTGAAACTTTTGAATAAATCTTGTTGATGGATTGTTTGTCCTCGTGCATCTTGCTTGATAGGACAGATTTAGAATTTTTTATAATAGGCAGCTTGTCTTATCCTTGAAGAAAGAGGCATCCATAAGGGATCTATGGGGGGAAGAATCTAGCTGCTGGAATTTGGGTCTTAGAAGACATTTAAAGGATGAAGAAATTGCTGACTGGGTGTTTCTCAACCAGCAGGTTTCTGCTGTTCATTTGTCCACAAGAGCTGACAACATAGTATGGAAATTAGAAGCTAATGGTATCTTTTCCACCAATTCCCTGATTAAGGACTTAACACACCACAACCTGGACCCCTCACCCCATCTTGCTGACATCATTTGGAAAGATTTCTACCCTGGGAGCTCAGTCACCGTGTCATAAACACTAATGACAAACTTCAAAGAAGACTGCCACATATGGCTTTATCCCCCAATGGTGCTCAATCTGCCAATCCAATTTGGAGACCCAACAGCATCTTTTTGTCACATGTCCATATTCATCAGTTTCTGGGACTACATCCTCAACGCTTTTGGTTGGTCCACGGTATTGCCAACAGATCCTCCCCTCCTCATTGCATCCACGCTTGCAGGCCACCCTTTTAAAAAGGAAAAAATGCTTCACTGGATGAATTTCATTCGAGCTTTCTTTTGGCTTCTTTGGAGAGAAAGAAATCAAAGAACTTTCAACGCCAAATTTCTCCCTTACGAGCGGCTTTTTGATGCTATAGTCTATCTAGTTATTACATGGTGTAAAGGCTCTTCTCTTTTCCATCACTATAGTTACTCTTCCCTTATAGTCAATTGGAAGTTCTTCATGTAAATCCCTCTATGGGACTTTTGTAATTTCATGTTATCAATGAAATTGTTTCTTTCAAAAAAAAAAAAAAAACAAACAAACAAACAATAGGCAGCTTGTACTTTTGACCCTACCATAATTATGAACTGCCTGTCATGGTTATATTTATGGACCAAACCTACTCTGCAGGTAAATGAGAGTTCAATCTAAATTTTTTTTGTGGAATAATCCTGAAGTTATCAAGCATGGATTAATGGATTAAATACCATTCTTTTCTCCTTGGAGGATTTTAGCAAGGTGGAGAATCTCCTTTACATTGCTAATGAGTCGGGATGCTGTCTTGCTTCAAGATCAACTATATAAAAAGTGGTTTACCTATAACATTTCTCTAGAGCTGGTTAGTTTTAAATACCATTCCCTGCTAAGATATTCATATGTACTCCTTCCTTTTGGCCGATCTTGGTCTTCCCTTGGTGGGAATTCCCACTCTGAATTTTTGGAACCTCATGGATAAAATAATAAGAGGTAAGTTACAGAAGGAGGAACTCTTCGTCTTTCCAAAGGTTGAAGACACGCACTCATTACAGCTACCATATTGGGTTGATCTTAGCATGAAAGGATGTCCAAAACAATGCTTCCTTCTTGTGGCATTTTCCCTTGTCTCATGTGTTGACGTCCTTCAGTAGTTCAGCCACTTCCATGATCTCATCTGCCACCCTATCGATGTGCAACATCAGTCCTCTGCCTAGATCTTGAGTTTAAACCCATTTAGAGAATCACCCTTAAATTTTCTTCCTAGATCTCAAATTTCTACCCATTTAAAGAAATGACCCTCCAGTACCATGTTTGGTACATTTGGAATGGTGCAACAATGATGTTGAACTCCCTATTCAAAATAGAGCGACAAGGCTTATTTAAATTCCTTCCATATCTGCAAGGGATGTAGAATTTTTGTTTGGTACCACACCAGGGCTTCATGCAACATACTCACAACAATGGCTTCTCCTCTCTAACAAGGCAGCAGTGGTTTCGTACCTCCTTTGTGACTACCGTGACTCCATCGAATCCATTCTACTATCTATTTTCTTCCTTCTTGGTGGCATGCAGGAGAGTCGTGCCATTAACAGGCCACACCTAAAATTGGGTCAAATTATAGTTGTTCAAGTTGGTTATATTTTGCGATTGTTCTTTTGGTGTTATACAACATGGGTGTTGCTAACTCTTATTCTTCTTCCATAAGGTCTCCCTTCCCTTCTCCTAGCGTAGGTAAAATGGTTTGGAAGCTTGGCATCCCTATCAAGTCCCTGATCTATATTTTGATGATACAAGTTGGTTTTGCTAGTCCTGATAAGCAATGTTCAAATGGTTTGTATTATCCGTAACTGACCTTAAATTGTTGTGTTTATCTTGGCGTGGGGCATGTATTCTTGGGGAAATGGTTTGGCTTAAAATATGAAAACAAAAAAGTAATCAATTGAAACCATCTTGGGTTAGCCTAGTGGTCAATAAGAGCTAATATAAATAGTAAAAACGCTTAAAGAGAATGTGGTCAAACAATGGAGAACACCTACCTCTGATTTAACGTCCTACGAGTTTCCTTGACAACCATATATAGTAGGGTCAGACAATTGTCCCTGATTAGTCGAGGTGCGCGCAAGTTGGCACGGACATACGGATATCAAAAGTAAAGTAATCAACAAAAACAATAAAGCAAGCAAATTTACAGAAATGGCTAATGTTCCTTTCAACTTTCTCAAAAATCTTCCTACCCGCTCTCCAAAAATTTCCCAATAGATTCGATAGCATCTAATGGTTTTTGTAGTGGTTTTAGTCCTTCATGTAGGTCTCTTTCAGTATCTTCTTTTTCTTTTCTTTTTCTGGAAAAAAATATTAGTAAAGTTTCTATTCTTGATTGAAGTGGTTTGGCCTTTTTTAAGTTACTTACACTTGCCTCCAAGCAGTCTTTTCCATTATTCCTACATTCATAATTTCACACGTCTTCATACTTCATCTTCTTCCAAATTTTCTTGTGTCTAATGTCTTCATGAATGTTTGTAAACACAAAAAATTTTGTTCATACAGTTTATGGAATTACTTGCTGCTGATCAGTATTATTGGAATATTTAGTCAATTAGTTTTATCATCTTTCTTTTTCTGCACCAGAGAAATGTTTGGAATGCGTGGGTCACTATCTCAGAACTACGGCATACTGTCACACTTAAAAGAATCAAGTTACTATTACTACGACAGAAATTGAAGCTGACATCCGTCCTCAAGGGACAAGTAAGATTCAGAACCCCTTTTTTTTTCTCCCAAAGAATTCCATTTATTTGATGTATTTGGCCCTTTAAATGCCATTGAACTTCTTTATGGTTTATACTGGTTAGAAGGTCAAACTGTATAGCCCAGAAAACTGATAATTGATAAATGTCTAGTTAAATGTGATGGATTTAGGATGTTATTTTAAGTTAATAGCACCATTGTTTTAAGAAAAAAGTGAAATTTTAAATGAAGTGTTTTGTTTAAAAAAAATGCATTGTTCTTCTAAATGACACTTGAAGTGCCATCGCATTGTATGCATAGAGCTTTAATATACTAGCACTGAGAATAAATAATTGGTGATATGCCCAAAATATTTATCTTCTTTCTAGTAGAGCCCTTCACCGTCAAGAGATGTAGGTGGGTTGAATAAGTTGCACTTGACCATCACGGATAGAAATCCATAGTTTATGACTAACTTGTGACCAATTAATCATATCTGTAACTTTGCTTGTTGAGTTGATTTCTCTCATAATAACGCGAAGGTCGCAGGTTAATAAAAAAAAAGTTGATTTCTCCATAACCTGATCTTTTGTAAATCTATTTTGAGCAGCAAGAATTAGTTTTCACACATTTAGTCAGTGCAGCGTTATTTTCGCATGGGTCTTGCATAATCTAAATATCTGGAATATTATAATCATGAATCATGAATCTATGATCTAGTTAGTAGATGCTAATTTTATTCTATTTTTTTTCTTTCCTGCTGTTGACATTGCATCAACTGGGGGAATCTTTGCCATGTAGCCATTGTGTATATTGTGATTGACATGAAGGGAGTTACACTTCTCGATTGTTTTACTCCCTTGGATACTTTGTCTCTTGAATGTTTCTTGACACATGCAATTTTTTTTTGGCCCATCTGAAAGACCTTCTTGTGAATCTTTTCAACTGATATCATGGTCATATGTCTACATTGAAAAAATGAAATATGAAAAGGAGAAGAAAGCCTTAACCCAGGCTAAGGAAGTTACACAAAAGCTTTCCAATTAGCGCGAGGAAAAGGGAACCCACGGTTACGATAAAGGTTGAACAATCTGCACCAAGACAAAGCTCGCAAAGCAATATGCTCCAACAAAATGGAAATCTTGCCTTTTATGGAAGTTTCTATTGTTTCTTTCCAACCAAAAGGTCTAAAGAGCCCCAAGGAATCTTATCCAAAGGAGCTTGGTCATCTTTGTAAGGGTGATTATCAAAGCTGCCATGAGAAGAATAATGATCATATTGTTAGGAAGAATAATGTGCGACCCAAACTAGTTAAACAGGGTAGTCCAGACATGTGAAGCCTTCGAGCAAAGGATGAAAAGATGGTCTTGCGTTTTTTCTTTTTCTTTTTCCTTTTCTTCATAAGGCACACCAATTTGAGGGGTGGTGGACCTCTTGGGATTCTTTCTTTGTGTTTACCATGAGTGTTAATGTTATTCAAGAGAACCTCCAAATGAATATCTTGACCTTCTTTGGATAAGAGTACTTCAAATCCATTGGGCTACTGGACAATCGAGAACTTGCAGATCTGCAGCATTATCTTTCAAAAGGACTTGCAAATGAAAATACTCTAATAGAATCTTTAAGATAGACCCATTTATAGTAAAAAAAAGTGCTTTTTAGAAGATCCATAAGTGAAATCTACTTAGTTGCCTCCCGATCATTCAAATCTACTTAATCCAAGAAATGAAATAATTAACGCAACATGTTATAATGGGAAGTAGTATAGTACTTCCATTGTGCTTGATAATTTTCTTGCATGGATGAGATCTGATTGGCATTCTGCTGTAAGAAAGGATGTTTGATGCTGTTTATTTGTTTGCTATGCGTGATAGAGTTCAACTATTATTGATAGTAGAGAGGTTCGTATCCAACAAGAGATTCAATGGCTCCCGTACTCTCCATTCACCCTTCAGAGAAACTCAAGCCATATCCAAAACGATACCTCTCCTAACCATATTTAAGTCTACTCACAGATCACCATGCTTACCTCACAACTAACTAACCACATGGCCCCCACAACTCTTGATGGATTAGCTCACATACTTGACTTTCCCCCTTTTGGGCAACAGCCATTATGTGGCATGACTTCTGCTTTGCATACCTTAATCCATTACTGCCCAAATAACATTTTTACCGGGCTTTTAGCAGCAAATGGTATCCCTCCTCTTCTACCTTTGAATCCACAAGTAGTGGTGAAGGTCCAAGAAATTACCCTGACCCCTAACTCTCTTCCTATGATACACATTAATAACTGGGGTCTATCAACATGGTGGCCCTTCTCTTTGCTCTTTGAGCTGCTCTTCAACACTCCTTTTACCATGATGGATTATATATAATAAAATAATATTGTTATGCAATGGCCTTATTCATTAAAGTTAATGGAATAATATCATACTGAAAATGGCCTTATTTTCCTCCTTTAGCTTGGTGTTAATTTTTGAAATATTATGCTGTGATCATGCAAGATTTTTTATGTCCTTGTGAATGCCAATTTTGCGTTTATTTTGTTCCCAAATTATAACATCAGCTTATTTTTCTAAATCAATGTTAATGTAGATAAGTTATTTGGAAGAATGGGCTCTTTTAGACAGAGATCACTCAAGCTCTTTGCTTGGAGCAACTGAGGCATTGAAGGCCAGTACTCTCCGGCTCCCGGTTGTTGGGAAAGCAACGGTATTTAGCCTGTACCTTCTACTTTCATTGGAAAGCAGTTTCAAACTAAGACACTTGTGAAGAAAGTAAACAATTTTTATTTTTTCAGGCTGATATTCAGAACCTGAAGGATGCTGTGGGCTCAGCTGTTGATGTTATGCAGGCAATGGCATCCTCCATATGCTCTCTCTCATCTAAGGTGCTGCTTTACCCAGATTTCTTACTTGTCTGAGGAAGTCTGTTGTTTTTATGTTATCATTTTTCTGCTGTTGAAGGTTACGAATAGACAACACAAACCTATGTACTTCCATAGATTCAATTTAGGTTTTTTGGTTCTCCTGTATGAGAAATTTTGGACTGCTGGTTATTTTCATTATCACGTGGTGTTCCTCCTGGAACTAATGTTTATTTTAGAGATCTTGTATTTTGTGTCAGTTCAGATTTCCCGCATTAAAATCCTTAAATTGAGGAAAAATGAGACTGCCATATCATGTCTTCTTCTTCTTTTTTTTTTTTAATACAACAGTCAGGATTAAATTGTTGATCTTTTATTGGCAACGGAGCAATTGCAATGATGTAGGTAGTTTTAGGATCTAAATTATTACTTGGGAGCATGACCATGGAAGAAAGAACATTATGAAGAGCTTTTTTCCCTTTTCCATAGCTTATCCCTTAAGAGTTAAAAGCTACTGGAATCTTTGACCTTGTATTCCTTCGATCCTTTGTATTTTGCTTCTATCTTAGAAACGGTTACATCTCGTCCACAGGTAGAAGATACGAACTCCGTGGTAGCTGAACTGGTTAAGGTGACGGCAAAGGAACGGATTTTACTTCAACAATGTGAAGATTTTTTGTCCACTCTAGCAGCCATGCAGGTAAGTGAAGCTAATCCAGTTTTGGTCTTCAAAAAGTAAACTGTCTGCATGTTGCATTTGTTCTCATTAACAGTCGTCATGAACAGGTGAAAGATTGTAGCTTGCGAACGCACATATTGCAACTGAATCGGTTTCCAACGAGACAGCAGCCTAACAAATACATGTAGAACTGATATGATCCTGATGATTTGACTCACTTCTCACTCGCTATTCTACTAACATTACACGGGCCCCTTTTTCGTTTTTCTACCTGATGGAGGCAGAGACTGAAGTAACAAGAACAGATTGATGATTTTTAGGATCTAGGATTTGAATCCTTCTTGGTGGCTCTTATATTTCTTCTTTTATGGTTGTTCAATGTATCTGGAAAAAGGAAAAAAGATTGTATGTAGGGAATGGCTTTCCATCCCCCTTTGATAAGATTAGCTCTGTGTAAAAGTGGTGCAGTTCTCCTATCCCTTCAGCCAACAAGTAAATGCCAATGCTGAAATATGTATATATGTAATGTTCTCATCATTGTTGATTCTTGTAGTTTGTGAATTCTCATGACTGATTGGTGAAATAGTCTCTCTTTTTTCATTCCCAGCGCGAAAAGTTATTATTTGGATCGAATCATTTTAATTGAGCGCGAAAAGTTATTATTTGGATCGAATCATTTTAATTTTGATATGCGCTTTATTTATTGAACTATGATCAAATTGGCTTAATATTATCAATTCTTGCGGTCCAGCAATTTATATATTTCTTCGAAAGGGTTTAACTTTTCAATTAATTTCAAGCAAAATAGGGAAGATTAATGAGGTAATAAAAGTAATATTTGTATGTAGGTTAAAAGTGAAGGAGTACTTTTTACCATATCATTAATTATTTTTCATAGAAAATGATTTTATATAATTTTAGACAAATTATATATTTTACTTCAAAGTTTATTTAGACCTTGAAGTTTGGAAATCAATGTTTTAGTCACAAAATTTAGGAAAGAGTTGTAAATGGTCTTTGAAGTGTGTTGGCCATTTTGTTGACCTAACATTATGACGGTGTGACATTTTATTTTGAATAAAAAGATGATTACATTTACTATTTATTGATTCCGATATTAATTTTATATAAAGAAATATTTTAGAGTACGAATGTAAATGTAATTCACCGATTTCAACTTTTTATTAACATTTACTGCTCGATAATTTTTTTAGTTCAAATAATTTTGTAGAAAGAAGGATCCACGATTGACTGTTTAGATGATAATAGATGTCTTATTCTAATGAACTATGCTTGAATTAACTATTATACATTAATTAAAACCTTAATGCATCATAACCTAGAATATTCATAGTTATTTATTTAATTAAAAATTAAAACCGAAGAGATATGTATTGAAAGAAAGAGTTTATTTGCCTGAAGAGTTAAAATTTCAATGTCTTATTAAACCAATTTAAAAATAGCTTAATTAATTAAGGTAATATTGATCTCACTTATTATAGGTTATAGGTTAAAAATTCTGATCCTCATTCCACATTTGTGATATCATTTGTGATATCATGTTTTAAAAAAATGTCAGGTTTAATAATAATATTATTATTTTTTAAAGAATTATACTAGTTAATAATTTCTCTATTTTTTATAACGATTTTATTTTTATTTTTTGTTTTAAAAAATTGTGCCTGTTAACATTATTTTTTAGTTTTATTTTTTAATATTTTGAAATCTTGGATAAATTTTCAAAGGCAACAATAAATTTTGTTTAAACTATTTTTTAAATTTATTTAAGATATTAAAAAAAATTAGAGTATTCAAATGTTAAATAATGAATGAGAATTTAAATGTGGTACAATGTCCGACCAATTAAGTTATGCTTAAATTTGAATATTAATTTTTTTAAAATATTGGTATATTATTATGATATTTAAAAATAAATGGTATCAAACAAAATCTAAGTCATTTTTCATCGTTTAGAATTTGTAGAATGCATGGCTCAATATTCATAACACATTGAAAATTCTTTTGTCACCAATTACATGTAAGCTCGATACGTCTTTTCTCGTACATAGAGTAGATTTCTTTAAGGGAGGTCGTTGCCCTTAACTGGTTAAACTATGTTAGAAAAATTGCCAGGATAAGTGATATTCTTATGCATTGATAAAGTCTTGAAAAACGATAGGCAAATGTCAATATCCCAAAGAAAAAAAAAGTGATATTTTGATGGCTTTGGCCTTTCACCACTTAAATTAATAAAATTGGCCAAAACACAAGGAAGCTTCCCAAACCCTAATTTTCTAAGTCTTGTTGGTCATTATAATTTAGCCTACCAAATTGGAATAATTCTCCTCTTTAATTTCTCTCTTAGTGAACTTAGTCAACTAAAGAACCCTAACAAACAAAACTTACCAACACTCAAAATGGAGCCCAATTTCATAAATTCTATGGATTATACTTCGACCAATATTCGTTAGTATTCTTATTATAATGAAAGAACGGGTCACTATAACACACAAAACAACCGTAGAAAAGTCTATTATATAAAAGAGAGTAAAAAGACTGAAACTTTTAAGAATTGGGTCAATCACGTTTATTGGAAAGTGATAGTAGAGTGATTCTACCCATCAATACCCATTTACTTATGTACGTCATAAATGGGAAAATGTACATTTTTTTTGAGCTAATATGATTCTCGTCGGTATCATATATCTCTATTATGATACCATGAGTTTACGATGGTTGACCATTCAGAATTAGTTTTATGGATTCTATTGACTAATTTTAACTCTTTTGTTGTCTCTCTAGTCTATTCAATTGTCTATTTGTGTCTATCATCTCTTTTTATTGCATCATATATTTTAAATTAGTTTACATTTATTAAATTAAGCGTGTCATTGTAATTGATGTTATGATATCTAGGACTAAATAGAAGCATTTTTTTCAAGTCAAAATATAACTGAATTTTTTTAAAATTTAAGAACTAAATAGACATAATGAATTTAAGGATTAAATCTATAATTTAAATACCAAAAATATGAATTTGAACATAGCTCAGCTACTAAGGAAGTCGGAGGTTAGATTCCTCACACTTTGACATTTCTTGTACTAAAAAAAATACTAACCCGCTATAATTTATGAAATAACTATGAACATGAGCATAGCTCAACGGTGATAATTCTCTCTTATTATACTCGAAAGAAAAAGTGATCTATGAAATAATTTGAATTTTAAAAGATTAAAGCTCAACTAACCATCATATCTAAATAATGTTTCTAGTTTTTCGTTTTTTTTATAAGTGTTTTTGATATTTTAGCCCAATTTTAAACACAGAAGTCGATTTTTATAATTTAAAAATAAAAAAATTGACTAAAACTTCAATAACATGAATTTAAAAACTAATAGACATTGATTATTAAAAATATTTGTATTTTTTAAAAAAATATAAAAAAAATCAATAATCTTATATAATGATATTTTTTTATTTCGTTTTTAGTTCTTTTAATTGTTTTTGGACAACTTTTAATATTATATTATTGCCTTATATAAAAGGTAAATTAATCTTCGTATTAACCCAAATCCAAAAATTTATATATTGGCATGTGACTAACGTGTGAATTCCACCAAATTAGCAGTTGAATTACACGTTTATCTAAAGATTGATGAACGAATGAAT
Source organism: Momordica charantia (assembly GCF_001995035.1). The sequence goes on along the minus strand of NW_019104540.1, from coordinate 811,079 downwards.
AGTAATTATAATTTTTCTTAAAGAGAAAAAAAAATATAGTAATAATATTATTATTATTTATTATTTAAAAATGGCATTTTCCACCTCTCCCACACGCAAAGGGATCCATCATAAATTCATAAGATAATTTTAACAATTTTAATTTCCAACTGCTCCTCTGTCTCCGCATTGCACCAAACGACGGCGTTTTGTGCCTTTAATTTGTCTTCGTGTATGTTTTATTTTCTTTTAGATAATCAGTATTTGTATGAATTAAATTGATTTTACGTGTAATAAGTGTTTTTTTTAGACAAAGTATTGTAAATTAATTTTCAATAACCTATTTAATTTTGTTTGTGAAGCTCGACAAAGATTCGAGGGTGTTGTTAATTAGAGGATGAAAATACAACTTGCCATGTGGATTAGATGATCACGCTTCACCTATTCATACCCACACGTTTATTGAGCTCAATAACTTGACCTCGAAAAGATTATTTATTTGTGTCAAATGCACCAATATATAAAGCTTGATCACTTCACCGAAGAATGCTTCTCCAAGCATTCAGACTGAGCTACGATAAGTGATTGTATCTGGAACCGACTTACCTAGCTCGAGTTTTAGATTGATCTTGATCGATAGAGTGTTTGCTCATTGCATGCAGTTACATTATCATGGGAAGTTCGTCTTGGATCTCGGACCTTACAAAATTCAGTATTTTTCAAGAAAAATGAGAAAGAAAACATTAAAAAGATTCATATATATTTCTCTTTATGATGGATAAATTTAAGCTAAAATGTTATCCAATCAAACTTTAAGTAATTGTAATTTTTTAAATAACAATAAATTAGAAACAAATATATATTTTTTTTCAAACAAACTATAATAAAAACTGCCACTAATTAATGCTTGATCATCCAAACATGTGAATGGATCAACATGAACCACATGGATTTGTCTCCACACACACACCCATGAAAATACCATAAAAGCCCTCAATCCCAAAAATGTTTTTTTTTTTTTGTAATATAAGTATTTAGCATATAATAGATGATGCTCATCTTCAAATTTTATTATATTTTATTTTTCCCCCCACAAAAGTCAAATTCACATTTTAATGCAAATATATAATCTCCACCATATATATCACCTACCCAACTACAATTTATGTATTTGTTTCAATAATTATGAATTATAGAGGTTGATCTTATCTAAACAATGTTAATTGAATCTATGATTTTCATTATATAAAAAAATTTATTGTGATGATATATTAGGACACTCCATTTCTAATCCTATTAATATTTCTATCAATGGTGTCTTCCTCGATTCTCCAATTTTGAGAATCAAGATGAGTTTGGAAAATTCTCACTCGATCTCTACATATTTTAAACATTGGGTCTATATATATGTTTATTGTTGATTCCGAACTATTAACATCAATCAACAAAAAACGTAAAATCTTCCTATCATTTTTTTAAGTTCTAATGAGTAACATTCTAATAGAGGTTTTGAATGTCGATGTTGGTAAAGAGTAGAAATCTTAATTTTATGTAAATATTAATGTGTAGGAATAGGAAGTGGATTTTTTTTCCCTTAAAAAAATAATAATTTGTGTTTCGTTATAATTAATATATACATATATATGTATATAATATATATGCATATATATGTATATAATATATATGCATATATATGTATATAATATATATGCATATATATGTATATAATATATATGCATATATATGNAATATATATGCATATATATGTATATAATATATATGCATATATATGTATATAATATATATGCATATATATGTATATAATATATATGCATATATATGCATATATATGTATATGCATATATATGCATATATATGTATATAATATATATGCATATATATGTATATAATATATATGTATATAATATATATGCATATATATGTATATAATATATATACATATATATGTATATAATATATATAGATATATATATATATTCTCACAGTTTAGAGCATAAATTGGGAATTTGGTGTATGTGCACGTTGCTTTCTGCTGTCTATGAGTTGTTCTTCTTCACGTCCATTGTTAATTAAACCGCGTTTTTTTTCTTTTTCTTTTTTTTTTTCAGATCTCATAATTACAAATTCGACTTCAAAATAGCCGACAATTTACTTTTCCGTCAATTTTCAACTTTTAATTCAGTCTTTCTTTCATATTTATGTGTTATTTTGTATTTATTTATATTTTCTAAAGTTAACATAGCTTAATTACTTCTTGGCCTCATTTATATCATTGCTTAATTTCAAATTGCCATTTTTTTTTTAAAGAAAAGGGATCTACCATTGTTACGACTCGTCGTACGAGTGGATACGACAGGTCGTTTATGGGGTCAACTTCTAACAATCTCTCCCCTATTTGCCACCAAATGTAGTTTTCTCAACTGTTTAATTGAAGATGTAATTTGTACTCGACCAAATCCAAATAATTGAATAAAATCAAATAATCATCTATTCATTAATTTTATAAACGAAAGAAAAATACTCAAAATCCCAAATACAGAAAAATAGCTAATTCTGATCTCTGTACAGTAACAAAATCGAAACCCTCAAAAAAAAACAAATAATAATTGGAATTGGGGTCGCCGGGATCGGAATCGGAATCGGAATTACTCCATCGGAACAAGCAAAAGCCGCGGCTTTTTCAATGGGTGGG
>NW_019104540.1:775358-807787 GCF_001995035.1 Momordica charantia | reverse complement strand
GAATTGGGAATTGGTAATGGGTTGAGAGAGAAATGGGAGAGTGAAGAGATTATAAAGAGGGAGAGAGGGGGGGAAGTTGCAGAGTTGGTGGGGGAAGTGAAGTCGGTCAACTGAAAGAAAGGATTTGGAAGCACAGCTGATGGCGGTGGCTCTAGCCAAAGTTTCGAAAAATACTTTATTTAAAACAACATAGTAATTAAGGTAAAACTTAACTGGGTTAGGTCCCAAAAAGAAAGAAATGTGGTTTTTAAAATGGGATTATGGCAAAATTAGTAACAATGGAGAAACAAATCATTGATAATTGATGAAGAATAATTTGAGAGCAAAAATAACTATGAAAGGAGGAGAATATTGGAAAATTAGATGTTCCAAAATCACACAACACAAATAATAGATTAAAAAGAAAAGAAAAATATAAAGCACTCAAATATATTCTCATACGTACACCATCACTGACCCAGAGAATACAGACTAGTGTTGAAAACAATTAACAGGTATTTGTGTGAATAGTATTTTTATTTATAAAATATTAAAATATGAGAGTTTTTTATTTAATATAAAAAGGAAAGAGGGGAGAACTAGAGTGTACTAGTAAATGATAGACCATTTCTTTGTGGTCTCGTGGAATGTGGAGTGTTCCTCACGCTTCACTTTGGCGACTGAATTTCCAACTACTTTTTTATTAATATTATTTTTAAGGGATTTTTTTATTTAATTTTAAAACTGATTATTAAAACATTTCCATTAATTAATTACACATAATTTGATTAGTAAAGCACTATTAATCAATTTAAAAAGTGATCAGGATTAAGTAATACAAAAAAAAAGATCAAAGATCCCAATAAAAATAACATTCACGGTCTTTCTAGATTAATTTAATAAGTGAGAAAGAGTACGAATAGTTAAATGTTTTTAGAGAGTGTATTACCAATTCAATTAAATAAAAGTTTATAGATTTATTGGATTTTTAAAGTTAAAAATTTTATTAAATAAAAATCTAAATGTTTATTAAACTTGTAATTTTAATTTTTGTCAAAAAATATTTGTAATTTTAATTATAGGGCTTATTTTTATTATTAAGCAATAGGATATAAATTATTTGAGAAAAATAAGGAAAAAGATAGCAAAACTTACGCAGAAACTTCGGCTGTCGCCCACGTGTGTCGTTGCTATTTCTTTCTCCCTCTAGAACTTTTTTTCTTTTTGTCCTTTTTGTTCAACGTGGAGCAAAGCCAACCCTAAACGACAAATGGCGACTTTCTATTGGCTCTCATTTCATTACTTCCACCACTCCCCTAATATCTCTAACTCCATTTTACCTACTTTTATTCATTTCCTTCTACGTGCACTTATTTATGTCATTATTTTTAAATTATTATTTTAGTCGCCTATTTAAATATAGTTGAATTACTTTAAGCATATAAGTTTGATTGCACACCCGACATGTCTTTTAACTTTTAAAAATTAAGAACGTCGACGTGTAATAATTCTTCAAGAACTATTTTTTTTTTCTTTTTTGCATATTTATGATCAAATCCTCTCACATTAAAACTACTTTTAATGGTTCATCACGTTGGATCGATTTACATTTTGAAACAAGAAGTCTTGGTGCTCGGGAGAATAATATCAATTACTTGAAGCTTATTTGCTTTTTTTTTGGTACTATTTTGCTTCTCAATGTTTTTTTGTTCAACCTGACTCAACTCCAATAATATAATGAGTTAATTTAGACCATGAGTTAAATAATTATATGATATTTATATAAACATTACTTTTTAGTACTTAAGTGTTTTCCAGTTTCGTTGTTTACTTTTTTTTAAACGTTTTCAAAATTAATAATCTATAGAGACTACCACGAAACTTTTAAAAATGGTAAAATCAAGCCCAAATTATAATTTTAAACACTAAAAAAAGCAATAGCTAGATTTTAAAATCTTGGTAAATTTGAATTATGAGGAGTGAACAAAGTTTTAGACGTCGAACAAATATTAAACCCTCAATTTTATAAAAATGTCAATAAAAATATCAATAAAATGTAGATGTCAATTGTCAAAGCGAGCATAACTCAGCGATAATTGACATATACATCCAATCATGAAGTTGTGAGTTCAAATCCCCTTGTGAATTCGATACGTTGAAAATATTGTATTCAGATAGATAGAAGGAAAAAACTTAATATTGGTTATTCTTTTTCCCTCTTTAAAAAGAAAATTTAGTTGGGGAGTGGAGTGAGAGTGGAATTTGAATATGTGGAGCCACCGCACGACGTCGTATGGGTAAGAGCAACCGTCAAGGCTACGTCACCTCTACGCGCTTACCTTTCGCCAGGTTGACGCGTGTGACACGGGGCTGTGTATGTGTTCACATGATTTGCATAACCGACAACCAAATTGGTCGTATTCACCAGATGCCTCACGCTCATTGGTCCGTCAAATTGAATGTACGCCACGTGGTTTCCTGCTGTTCCACCACTTGTCACGTCATCACTCCCCCTCTGCCGCAGTCAGTCAAATGGCCACTCCCACACTCATCACCATTAATTACCCTTTTTCTTAGGAACATATTTAATTAAATTAATATTATAAAGCTTATCGGATCAGATGAGACATTTACATATACTACTTTATTATATGCACGTTCTACTTATTTTAATTTGTTTTGTTTAACAAAAATTTTTTTTTGTTAAGATGAAATTAATTATAATTAATCTTTAGAAAATTAATTGCCACACAAATTACGTTTTAGATTTGTAATTAGTTTTTTTTTTGTATTTTCGAAATAACATATATATTTTGTTAAAATGAGTCTAATTTGAATTTAAAATATTTTTTCATAGTTAATATATGATAAATTTTTTGCTTGAAGTTTCATAATAATCCACGGGGAGATTAAACCATTTAAATAGAAATCTCCATGAGAAGTTAACATTTAATTGAGAATTTCCTAAAAGAAAATAGTAATGGGAAACCAATCATCATGAGTTTTCCCTAGAATTCCCGCCCCAATTTCCAGAAAAATTTCGTGAGAAATTTTGTGAAATCATGGAAAATGAAATAGGGGACAGGGACTGGAAATAATAATTGTATTCTAAAATTTGGCACTCTGAGGAGAGTGGTGTTTATATTAATATTCATGGGTCGGGTTCCACTTTCTCATATGACTTGGAAATTTTATGAACTTCCACTACTATAGATTTGGACTTCTATAACAGTTATGGAAAAAAAAAATCTGTCACAAATTGTGGGACGTGTTTTTCATAATAAAAATGCTAACTTCTTGGATTTTTATAATTATGACACACGAAAATTGTTTTTTTCTTTAAATTATTCAATGACAGTCAATAATCGTCATGAAATGGTGGATCAACGATTTTATAGGAAAAAACAGAAACTGACGAAATTTTTCATCATTTATGATATTTTGTAAGTGTCACGAAAGATCATAACTTTTGGAAGATGTGAATCCCTGATAAAACTATTTTGTTTTGTTTTGTTTCTGAAAGTCTTGCAAAGATCTTTTACTTAAGTGCAAGTAATTTAATCAACTAAAGTCGAAGATAACAATGCACATTAAGACTGTGGTACGTAAGAAGAAGACATTTTATAATTTTATAGAATAATTGCAAAATTTCTAGGAATATATGACTGATTATTTCTCCTTTGATTGTCCAATTTTATGGCTCCATTCTTATTTTTTTTAATCTTGTTTGGGATTTGGCTCTCTGTTATAAAAACAAATTAAAATATTAAGTTTAAATTGTAACGATTTTATAAGTTCCAACAAAATTGGAAAATTTCCGAAAAGTAAATCCTCAAATCATTGCTGAAATTAAAAAATCAGTGATATGCATTCAACTTAGGCCAGCTGTGCATAAAGTCATAAACCGGCCGACATGTCGTGCGCAATATGTCATATGAGACGTGTAAAATTGGGCCGATAGGTGTTGTCGGAAATATGCGGTTTGTTTATTCATGAGATGAGTATTCGTGTTTGTTTTTACTGAAAAATTTTCAATTGAAAATAATGAGCCTTCGAGAACGCTCCGATATTTAATGCACCAGTTCGGCAAACTCATGTAAATTTCACACATATTCCACTCTTAAATGAACCGTAGATGACGTGTCTTTGTATGAATTTCAATCTTAATCGGTGTTCATAATATGCTCAACAAATGAATAAAGTATATATATAATTTTTTCCTTAAATATTAACTATTATAATTCCTATACTTCCTGAAATTTCAAATTTTCAGCTGCCACAAATTTATTTTTTAAAATTTTTTAATTTTTCTAGTGCAAAGAAAACAATCCATTTTGACTCTTGAACTATCCTAGGGTATTTTTGTAATCACACCTTTAGTAAATGTCCGAAAAACTTAAATTTTATAAAAGAGTAAAAAATTTAAGGGTAAAAAAATGCTAATTTCCTATCCGCAATTTTGCACCGTTTAGAAAACTGCAGTATTTTAACTATTTTTAATTTTATTTTATACTTTAAAATATAGCATCTGATATGCTTACCGGAAAAAAAAAAAAAAAGAAGAAGAAGCTCAATACTCTTTTTAGTCCATAATATTTTTGGTATTTTTTCCATAATATTATAAAAGTATCAATTTCATGTGTGTAAATTTTTTTCCCATTAAGTCTTTACAATCAGTAAATATCAAAAGAATAATGATAAAAATACAAATTTAAAACTAGTAATTTCTATCGGTTTGACAATCGATTGTATGTCAACATTTTAATGAACGATTTTGAGTCATATATATATATATATAATTGTAGTTGGGTAACAAAAATATTTTATGTATTTTATAAAATGTCAGTAGTTTTTGTAAAATATTTGAATTTTTATTTTCAGAATTTTTATTATTCCAATTTTACCCTTATGATATATGATATATATCCATGTCTGATATGTTAGATATACATCCGATTTATATTTGATATACATCTAATGTATATCATACATCGAATCTATATCTGATGTAAATTTGTATATAATATACATCCAATCTATATCTAATTTACATATGATGTAACTTTGATATACTTCCGATATACATTCGATGTATCCCTAATATACAGTATCAGATGTACTCATGATATACATTATTAGATATACCACTGATATACATCAAATTATACGTATTATACATATAATATATATATCTGATATACTTCTAATTTATGATATACTAAATATATTTACAACTCATATACTAAATATAAGGTTTATCAAATATTTAATTTTTAGTGGTATATCAGCTGTTTAAATTATATTTTTACAATTTCAATTTGTTGATTAATATACTAATATTATTAATAATGTTGATTACTATATCATTACTATTTATTCAATATTAATATTAATTAGATACTAAATATGAGAGATATCAACGGTTTAAATTTATAAAGTATATCAAAAATTTAACTTGTATTTTTTGACGTGCATGGTCCACGTAAATCTTTCATAAATAACTTTATATTTCAAAAATAAAAAATAAAAAATTTTGCACCATTGTTTTCATCTAAAAAAAATTGGATATAATAGTATTATATTAATATCATAGTTATATTAGTATATATAATGGTTATATCAGAGATATATAAGTGGTAAATTAGAAGCATATTGAGTATATATCAAATATATATCAGTGTTATATTAAAGGTAAATCATATAATCATATAAGAAGTTATATTAGTAGATACCATAATTATATCAGTGGTATGTCATTTCTATATCAATGGTAAATTAGATAGCTATCATATATATATGTGTTGTATCAGCGTGGTAAATCAATGGTTATCATACATATCAGTGGTAAGACATGTTAGAAGTTGAGTAGATATCATGGTTACACCAGGAGTAAATCAATTGTATATTATTATTATATCAGTGGTATATCAGAGATATATATCAGATATATTAAAGGGTAAATTTGTACTTTTATAATTGGATTTCCGTTTTTCTGAAAAAGAATTTGCCATATTTGCAAGTGCGCCATATATATTTTGTCACATTAATACATAAAGTATATTAATATATAAAGTACTTGTAACCCATATGCTTTTATCGAAAATGTTCGATAAAAAATAATAAGATCTCCAAGGACACTCGAAGATTGGATCCTACCAGAAAGGAGTTAGCACTCAAAAGATTTTGTCATTATAGCATGCGATATGGATTCAAGAATAATTTCAATCTCAAATATTGCGTACCTTCCTCGTTTAACTTAAGGATATTTATAGAGTATTTAGATAACTGTTGATGTTTGGAATTCAAATTTATGGTTATCTTCAAGATTTTAGGTGAATTGCATGTGTTAAGGGGGGAATGTAGTCATGCGATTATCTACTCGAGCATTACAGTCAAGTTATAATATAAACAATCGAGTTCAACAATTTCATTGTGTGAGTCTTCCGAACTGGTTCTCAAACTCACACCTTGTGAGGCCTATACACGTGGCTTTCGTTCGAACTGTTGATGACGTGGTCTCCGGGTAAATTTTCACCTTAATCATTAGTCCCAACTTCGAAAATGTTCGAGTTAATTCGAATTTCTTTGAGTTATCTTCTTAAGTAGTTTAGAACTTTCATACTAAAAAAACATAAGCATAGTTCAACTGGTTAAGACACAAGTATCTTAAACGTAAACACATAGCTTGACTCATGTGTCGGTCTACTAAATTGACCTATCTACGTCGGTTTGATTCGTTTAGGTCGATATGGTTTAAAATTGAATGGGAACCCTCTAGATCCCTATAAATGGCGTGGGCCTCGGGCCTTGGGTCATTGGGCTTGGGCTCAATTGCTTACTTGGGTCTAATTTTGGTTGTTCTTCCTTTCCCTTTGTTTTTGTCTTTAGCAGAACAGCGAGTGACCTCGACCGGAGAAGGAGAAGAGCTCGACCTTGTAAAATTATCGGCAAAATCCGGCGAAGTTTCTCTGCTGCAACTTCTCCATGGCGACTTCTTCACTCTCCAATCTCTCTGCTCCGCCGTCGTTGGCCATCGACAGTTCAAAGTCGTTCTTCATCTGCGGTACCCAGCTTTCCTTCCCTTCCTCTCGTTCAAGAACTACATGTCGTAGATACTTTCTATCTCCCTCCGCCAAAAATTCGTCAATGGACCATATTCCCAAGAAGTTCAGAGGCGAAAATCTTAAAGATGGCTGTAAGTTTTCGATATAGAATTGTCTGGCCCAAAATCATTCAATCGAGCTGGAGTGGGTTATTTGATTCGTTTCGTTTTCTGATGTAGTTAATTGAACTGTTAATAACTTGGAAAATTTCTTTGCGTTTGGCCTTTTGTTTTCGTGGGTTCTTGATGATTTGTGGTGGGTGTTTCGGTTTATGAGAGAAGGGAGTGCAGGGAATGAAGATGGGCTTTTAATTGCGAATTTTGGTTGCTTGAGACGTTGGAGAGGGTAAAATTTAGCTTGTTTTCGAGTATTTGCGCGCTCAATCAGCTCAGGATTTGTGGGGGTGGGGATGGAATTGTTGAACTGAGATTACTTATCCATACGTTTGGCATATTCTGTATTGGACTGATGTTCTTAGGTTTAGGCTTATCAATCAAACACATATTGAGGGGGAATACTAAATGTTTGTGATGTGAGATACTAAACTGAGGCTCTATTCTCATGAATACAAGAAACTGATTGCTCAGAGCTACTGATTGACTGTAAAATGAAAGTGAAATTCCTTGCTTTTATATATATCCGGCGAGCCAAGTTGTTCTAGTTTGTATGTATCATTATAATACCATGCTTGATGCTTTTAACCCGGTGTAGGCTGGTCATAAGGTCATAAAAGTTAAATATGATATGTTGCTATCTCTTGTGTTGCTTCAAAGTCCGCACTGAACAGTTAACTCATTGGGATTTTATCTCTTTATATTCTAAATTTCTAATTCTATCTACTATTAACGTGCATCTACATGTCTTATGTTGATATTCTACATTTCAGCTGACATATATTGGAATTGAAAGTGCATCTTCCAACTTTTAGCGAATACATATTTTTTTGAACGAGACAAAAATGATATTTATGTTGTAATGACTTCAGTGGTCACAGTAATATTATTTATGCACATGGCTTGAATTTAATCCTTAAAAAAAAAACCATGTCATCGCCTAAATTTCCATATCTCCTTCTTTATAGTGATGGAGAACTACAAGAATGCTCCCCAATATCTTTATGGCCTTACACCTTCACAAATGGACATGTTCATGACAGAAGATAATCCCATCCGACGTCAGTCAGAATTAGTTACTGAGGTTGTATTTTCTTACTCATTAGTTTTTGATCTCTGAGGTTGAGTAATTTCTATACATTTACAAATTCATACTAAATTGAAAATAAGAGAAAAATAAAACTGTCATTTACTTTTTGCTTGAAGCTCACTTTGTTAGTTGGAACCAAGCTTTGATGTCATGTTTTAGTAACCATGGCAATTGCTTGTTTCTCTGGCAGGAAAACATCTCATCATCCCACAACTACTTGAATCATGGAGGAATGTGGAGTCTATCAGGCATGAATGATAAAGGTCCTTCAAAATATAGTATGAGCGTTAGTATGTATCGTGGGGGTGGGAGAGGATCTGGACGACCTCGAACAGCTCCTCCTGATTTGCCTTCTTTGCTCCTAGATGCTCGTATATGCTATTTGGGCATGCCAGTGAGCCACTATAATCTTCTTTATTTTACTCATTTCTGACATCTAAAAACATTTGTCTCAGGGCTTTTTTTTTTTTTTTTTTTTTTTTTTATAAGAGTCTCAGGGCATTATTTTTTCAGTTCCTATATTTAATATCCTAGTATTTCCTATTGGATCAATGCAGATTGTACCTGCCGTGACTGAGCTTCTTGTTGCTCAGTTTATGTGGCTTGATTATGATAACCCATCAAAGCCTATTTATCTCTACATTAACTCTTCTGGGACACAGGTATTAATTTATAATTCCTGAATCCCTGATTTATCATGTTTCCTCATGCCATCGTCATTGCGTTGTTGTAATTGGGCTGTTTTGACCATATTATGTATTTAACATTCAAGACCCAGTTTATGTTAATTTGGTGCTTCTGGATAATTTAGAATGAGAAGATGGAGACTGTTGGATCTGAAACTGAAGCATATGCTATAGCAGATATGATGGCTGTAAGTAGTTCCATTCCGAACTGGAGTTTTCCCCTTATGTTCGAGAATTTACATCAAACAACTATATAACGTTACTTATTCTGGTCTTTGATATTTCGTGAAACATGCTCCTTTTTTCTTTCTTTTAAGTTTTAATTGATAACCGCTTTTCATTAAGAAGAATATAAGTTCAAGAGGCCGCAGAAATTGAAAAAGGCCTTGACCATCATAGGGGCCCAAAAAGGAACAGAAGCAAAACAAAACTACCAGAGAGCTCCCGTTTCTGGTAATAAAAAGGCAAGGAAAATCTATTAAAGAATCGATGAGAAAAGTTCAGAGGAGATATTGAAGTGAGAATACGCTATATCTTCCCCCATGTACCATTCCTATCTTGAAAGATCCTTGTGTTAGCAGAAAAAACCAGCATGCTGCTATGAAAAACTTCCTTTTACCCTCAGGGGTTACAAAAGGATCTCGTCTATTTCGGAGGGACCATCCCAACTTTGGTCTGATGACAGCCCAAACATCTGCAAAGAACCTCACCTCAACATTAGTAGAAAAATGGTAGTGCCGGAGCATGTGGTTATATTTCTTCGACACTGCCCACACCCCACATCACAGTTGTATATCATACCAAAAGCCTCCAATTTAGGTTTATCAAAGGACTCATGGTGATTGGAAATTGACTTATATGGGGGAAAATAATCCAAATGACGTGAGTGATTGAACATGATGATTCTCAGAATCCAAATGGAAGATGGCCCTTTGAATGAAGGATAAAAACTGTCTCTGTATCGTTGAAAGCCCTCCTAAGGTGAAAGTTAAAAGGAGAGGACCCCGAGGCATCTCCTACTGATGATAGCGTATTAATTCATCAAAGTTAGCTTCTAAATTATTGTATGATAAGTAAAAATTTTGACAAAATAAAATCATATGAATAGTTTATGATTTAGTTACCTTGTTGTTTGGAATTTACCCATCAATATGTTTTCAGTCTAATTTTTTTAATATCCGTGTAGTACTGCAAATCAGATGTGTATACTGTCAACTGCGGGATGGCATACGGTCAAGCAGCAATGCTTTTATCACTTGGAACCAAGGGTTACCGGGCTGTTCAGCCTAACTCCTCCAGTATGTTCCTCGCCTCTTAAAAGTGGAAGATAGTTAGTCAATTTGCATAATTCCACATGCTCCTTGCCATCCAGGAAAATGTGTTCTTTCTTTTTGAACTATTCTCCTTTTGGGGTTTTGATGTTGAAACACCATTGGGATGCTTTTTCTTTTTTGATATAAAGTAGTTGATTTAGACTGAGATGAATGGTTTATGTCGTTATTACTTGCTTTCTTGCTGGCTCGAAAATGTGTCGGTCCCTTCTTTCTTGACCATTATTTTTACAATTGCAGCTAAACTGTATCTTCCAAAAGTTAATAGATCAAGTGGTGCGGTCATAGATATGTGGATTAAGGTACACACATCATTCAATCTCTCTGTTAGAGCTTTAGCCACTCTCCCTCTCATTTTCTGGACATTCTTTTCTTAGGCCAAGGAACTCGATGCCAACACCGAGTATTACATCGAGCTATTGGCTAAAGGAATCGGTAAACCCAAGGAAGAGATCACTAAAGATGTCCAACGACCAAAATACTTTCAAGCACAAGAAGCTGTTGACTACGGTCTTGCAGACAAGATAATTGACTCGCAGGATTCCGCGTTTGAAAAGAGGGTGATTATATCTACATGCACCTCTTCTCTCTCGCACATTTTCTTTTAAGATCCTCTTGATTCCATTACACAAATCTAATAATTTGCTTCTGAAATCAGAATTATGACGAGATGCTTGCGCAGTCGAGAGCTATGAGGAAAGGAGTAGGAGGCAATCCACAAGCGGCCCCATCTGGGTTCAGGTAAACAGAGGTAAGTAGTCTAGAAGTGTACAAATAGAAGGTTACATAGCCCTACTCTTTGATGGCTACAACCCCAGGGAAGCTTTTATATTATTTCTTTTTTTCTTGAAACTTCTGGTATAAACTTCTGAAGCACTTGATAAATGATGACCACAACTAATATAGTTTTAGTACATTGAAAGGCTCTCTCTCGTTCATGTTCAATTCTGCTGAATTTGTGATGTTAATGAAAATGAGACCTTTTGATAGAGTTCTATTCAGACTGGAGACTAGGGAGCTCCCTTACTCTCCACTCTCGAAGACTCGAGCCAAAATCAAAAGCTACCTTGTCTCTTAACAGACGAGCACGCGCTAATAATCGGGTATCATCTTGCTCTTGCTTCTGTAAATGCATGTTAACCAGTCTTGGCTATGGCATGTTTCAGATGACTTCCATTCATTGTGAATGCTGTCTGCTTATAGAAAAACCCAAAGGCAATGGAGAAAATGTCGGTTCTAAATATGATAAAATAACTGATTGAATGAATTTGAGCTATATTTCTACATTGTAATATACTTCAAAAGTTAAAGCTTGGTAAATCAGCTTGATGGTTTCACTTCAACTCAAACTGGCACTTTAACATTTTTACACATAATATTCTGTGTAACTTTCAAGGCTAGATATATAATTTTGGTTTTTGTATTTTTGAAATATTTATTTTGTCTTTTGTCCTCGTACTTTTAAAATATTTGTTTTGGTCTTTCTATTTTTAAAAAGTGAATATTTTGATCCCTATTTGTAAAATTTTATACACAATAGAAACTCTTTAATACAAATTTATGGTCACGTTTCGATAAATTTAGTAAGTGAATTGTTGTGTTAAAATTGTGAGTGAAAGAAATTATGTAAAAATGAAATTGAAGGGATCAAAATCATTGCTTTTTTATACATTCACCAAAATGAATCAAAGTTGAGTTGTTGATGCAATTTTTGGGAAACCCGGTCAAACCAAGAAGTTAGTTTAGATGATTGAGTGAATCGATCATCGAGTGTTTAGGAAAGTATGGCCTCGATTGAGTATATTCGAAACTTGTAAAGAAAGAGTGGCAAGAAAGATAACATTGGTGTGGTGTTTGCCTACCATCTTATGATTAAGTTAGTTAATGAACTTAATATTAAGTCAGTTAACGAACTTAAGTGAAGAAAAGAGATTACAGAGTTCTTCAGCACCTGGCTGTGTTGGGTTTGTAAGGTGATTACAAATAAAATTACACATTGGCTAGAGAAGTGAATGATCATGGGTATATAAGAGAGGACAATGATTTTTATTGATATGAGGYCTTTTGAGTAAAACTAAAAGCAAAGCCGTGAGGGCTATGCCTAAAGTGGACAATATCATATCATTGTGGAGATACTCGGGGTACTTGGGATACCGTTGTCCTTAACAAACTGCGCAAGACATTGGCCACACAAGGGCTTGGCTGCGCATGCTTGGCTATGCTATGCATAGGCCGTGTATGAACACTCTTTATAATGTAAAACAACCCCTATAAATGAGGAAGAAGTACAGTCTTTCGAGGTAAGTCGAATTGACTGAACACGTCTCCCTACCTTTTTCTTCACTTAAGTTCATCAACTGATTTCATCGAAGTGTGGTGGGCAATCTTTCTTGCCTCTCTTTCTTTACATGTTTCGAATATCTTCAATCGATGCCTGACTTTCCTAAACACTCGATGGTCTATTAGCTCGGTCATTTGAACTAGCTTTTTGGTCTGATCGAGTGTCCCAAAAATTGCATCAACAGTTTGGAATAAAAGAGCGCAAGATGGAGAATGATATGGGTAAACTTCAACAAAGTATGCATATACCATAAATAATTTACAACGTCGACTATAGAATATGTTATGTCTAGAGAGTGTTCCTTTGGCGTGGGGATTTTTTTTTTTTTTTTTTTTTTTTTTTGGCAAAACTAGTTTTTAAGCCCTTTGTTTTTTAATATATTGAATTTTTATTAATCAAAGTTTTATTATCCTTGAAAATTAAGGATGATTAGATGAAATTGAACACATTCGAAAAGCAATTTTTGTTTGCAGATATAGACTATTGTTGACATTTATTTATAAGAAGAATAAAATCAGAGGTAAATAATATAATATATTAATTATACTAAGTAATTATTTCAGCCAATCTTTTGAAAGTCGTGAGTTCGAAATGTTCCTGTTCCTCTCCCACATGACAATACTGAAAAAAAATTGTTTCAAAGATAAATTTAAACAATTCTAATTGAGATTATTGGAATCTCAATTAGATAAAATAGATCAAAGCAAAATAATATATTTGAGATAACAATTTGGGTGTTGATTCAAAACTATAACTCACATGTCATCAATGTATTTTTTCTCCAAAAAAAAATATAGATTCATATTTTCTTAAAAGTAAAGTTACATATTGTATAAGATAAATAAATTACTATTGTAAAAAAAAAAGATAAATAATTTACTTCATTAACCTGATTCATTAAAAATATTGCAGATTTACATATTAAATGGATTTTTAGTACGATTTACATATTAAATGTTACTCGAAATAAAACCATTGTTATTTTTTTAACACGCCAATAATAAGATAAATCAATCAATTTATTTTCAATGTAAACACATAAAAACCAGTTTTTTTAGTACTATTGTAATAGTTACTTATGCAATCTTGGAAACTTCAATTTTTACGGATTCAATTTGTCCATTTATCAGTTGGGTAAGTGATGTAATTAATACTTTTTTTTTAGTACAACATGTTGGGGATGAGATTCGAACTCACACCTTTGTGGTTGGAAGTATATGTGTTTGATGAATTGGTGAAAATTTCCCAAATTGTCAAGTATAGATTAAAAATAATTTATTTCCTTCTGAAAATTACTAAATGAATAATTTAAATAAATTTAGGGTGGAATACATGTTATTGTAAAGTTTGGATAGTTTTTCAACTTATCCTTAATATTTTAACATTTTTTAGTTATGCCATTTACAAATGTTCAAACTATAATACTTAGTAATTTGGTAGAAGTTTAGGGACGAATTTTGTCATATATGAGATTATGAGATTAAAGTTTGAAGTTGGCAAAAATTTTTACATGTATTCTTTTAGATAGTCTAAGTTTTTATATAAACTTATGGTAATTGACTGAATTATTCCATTGCATTTTAATATTTATCGACCAAAAATGTGTAATTTGAAGATTAAATTGAAAAAATATCAAAATATTAGGAAGGTTTTAAATTTTGAGGTTGATAGAAATTCAATTTCATGCGACTATCAATAAAATATGGATATCAATATATATCTTTTAAAAAAATTTAGAAAAGATGAAATATTTAAATCAATAAATAAAAATTTAAGTTAAAAATTATTAATATTAATATTATGTTGATATTACCGATACTTTGTTGATAATTTTTATATTATGTTAAATTTTTTTTTACTTTACTATAAACTGTCGATTCACTTCTCATATCGACATTGAAGTCATGAATATATAAAAATGTAGATCAACAAATATTTAATATCTTCAACCAAATCATATACGGTCAAGACATATATCTCAATCAAAACATTATAGATTTGAATCTTTACCTACATCTTGTTGTAATTAAAACAAAAACCAAACAAAAAATAGGATAATAAAAATATATATCAACATAAATATAACTAACCGATAATTGACATGTACTTATTCTCTCTCAAGTTGGATGTTTGGATGTTGGATGTCCCTGTCGATAAAATCGTTGTACTAAAAAAATGGTGGTAAAAAAATCTCTAATTCCCAAAATTAAATTGAAAAAAAAAGAGGAAAAAGAGAGAGAAGAGGAAACTGTAGGGAAGGGATCGGCGAAGGAAAAAACACACGCCAATTGCCATAAACGGAGTACGGTGGGGGGGTTTTGTTGTTCTTCAGAGAGAGATTGAGAGAGAGCTGAAGGCGATTCATCGTTTTTCTACGGATACAGAGCTTCGGAGATCTATATCCATGTCGTTGAATTGTTAATTTCGCCATTGTATATCCCATACGAGTCGGTCCAACTTCATTTCGCCTCCGCGCCGGTCACTGCAATGGTGGTCTGCAAATGCCGCAAGGTACTACAACTCTCCCCCTCTTCCTGTCTTTTCTGTTGCTAAGCCGTTCGCCAGGAATTTTTTGGATTTTGATGGGGGGATTGATTGATGTCATTTCGTTGGAATTTGGGATCGGATCCGGGTTTGAGAGTTTGGAAGTTGGAATCGGAACCGATCTGACTGTTTGCGTATTTGATTTCTGAAGAATTGCGGAATTATAAGCTCATTTATGCGGGGAATGTTTTTAATTCTCCTTGCATTTTCTGGGAACTTGGAAGTCCATTATTATTCGGATCTAGGAAATGTTGAAGTTGAATTTGCGATGTTTTTGATTCATTTATCGTTTCTTTTAATTGAATTTCGATTCCCTACTGTTGCTATAATTTACTATTGTGTATGATGATAAAATAATGAATTTAAGAGTACTTTTCTTTTTTCTTTTTGGTGCCTCAGGCCACGAAGTTGTACTGTTATGTGCATAAGGTTCCCGTATGTGGAGAATGCATTTGTTTTCCAGAACACCAAATATGCGTGGTAAGCTTAGTCAAGAAAATACTGTTTGTTTTTCAATCTTATATTGCATGAGTTTATTGCGGCTTATTTCAATCTGTATCAGCATTCCGTAGTATACTACTCTCTCTTTCACGTATGTTCCGATGGTAATTGGCTGCGCTTACAATATGGAGGGAGAGCTGATAAATATTTGGATAATTAGCTACCACGGTTGAACCTTTATAAATTTGACATTTTGTGAACAGTGCAGAAAGGGATTATTTATGAAAAATGCACATGATATGAGCGTACACAGATGGATTAGCTGCGAATCATACTAATTTTTAGGGAGAAACAATTATGAATCATCATTTTTCATTTAAAAGTTATTCCACACTTATTTTCACGGAATTGGGTAGGTATGGCGCAGTTACTGATTGGTTCATTAAGGCAAATCTTGTCAAATATTTAGGCTGATTTGGAAAGAAAGGAATAGAAGACTCTTTGAAGATAAAAAGTTATCAGTGGATTTGTTTTTTGATAGTGTTCATCTCGTCGTGGTGGTGTATAATCCATAAGAAGTTTTTTGTGACTATAGCCTCACTATGATTATAAACCATTGGAAAGTTCTCATTGTTTAGTGTTTGGGAGAGGGTGAGCTCTGCCCTTTGCCACTAGGCTGTTTCCTCTTTTGCGTTTGATACATTTCCATTTCTTATGAAAAAAAAAAAATCTTCCTCCTACTATTTTCTGTTGAGTATTCTTTGGCACTGATCAAATTACAGTTTTATTTTGATGTTTTAGCATATTTAGTATGTTTCAGAAAATAATATTTGTTGAGAGAGTTTTTAGAAAATATTTTATTATTATTATTATTATTTTTTTGATATTTGTGAGTGTCCGGGCTAGCTTACGTACACCTCGACTAATCCCACAGTAACGGGACAACCGCCTTACCCTACAACATTTGGTGTCGGAAAATACATAGGAATTACTAATTTATTACTGACAGCCATGACAGTTTTCTTCTCCAAAAATAGCAGTTTCGTTGGTTGATGAAGTTACTGAACAATTATTTTTTTTTTCTTTTTGAGACTCTTCCTCCTACTTCCATCTTCTATGAAATACTTTTTCAGTACTGTTCAAATTATAGTGTGGTTGTTTTGTTATATTGTATCCAACTTTATTGATTAAAGTGGAACTTATATAAATGTGTTATATTTTAAAATTCATATGTAAAATAACATCAATGAAATGGTTTCTTATAAAGAAAAAATATATAGATGAAAACCCAATAACAAACAAATCTTCCCAAATGTTTTTGAAATTAAAAACAATATGGAACAATTCAAAAATTGTTTGCAAAACAAATTTTAAAAGACAAATTTCAAAAATCATCTAAACAACCCCTTAATCCTTATATTCAGATGCTGCAACAAAATGACTTAGCACACGAACAATTTTCTCTGTTAATGTATTCCTTTTTTAATATCGTACTTATCCTTTCGTTAAGGTTCGTACCTATTCAGAATGGGTATTGAATGGTGATTATGACTGGCCTCCAAATTGCTGCCTGTGTCATGCTATACTCGAGGAAGGAAGTGGTCCTCAAACTACTCGATTGGGATGTTTACGTATGTGACTTTGGATATTTATTTACCTTCTTTCCATGCGAATTTTAAGAAGAGTGGTTCTCAAATGAAATGTTGTAGTTATGTAATTCATTGTTCTCATGTTAGATGTTATACATACGGATTGCTTGGTCTCACATATCAAGGGCTTTCCTCCATCCACTGCCCCTGCTGGATATGACTGCCCCGCCTGTTCCATTTCGGTATGGTGTATATCTGTATGCTATTTTTTGTTTAAAGTCAAATTCATATATGATCTCAGCACATATGCCTTTGAAGTCTCCATGTCATTGTCGTGTTGTTTCTTCTGCATGATCGATTTTATAAAGTTCCCTTGTTGATGTACATATGGTCTGAATAATAGAAATATGCTATTGTCTCATATGTCTGATTATTTTAAGGTAAATTCTTGGTGCAGATATGGCCTCCTAAGAATATTAAAGATTCAGGATCTCGTCTGCATGTAAAGCTGAAGGAAGCTATCTTGCAGGTTAGGTTCATGCTTGATAGTACAGTTTTTGAAGTGATGCTTATCTCAATTCTCATGTGACTATATTTCTATGTTTGCTTCCTTTGTTTTTGCTTCTAGTGCCTACATCCCCGGGGATGCACATTGCTCCAATTAAGCAACTAGAGAGTTACAAACGATTGGGACAATTACAGGATACTTTATATTAGATACCATAAAATTATAATAAGACGAACTTTATCTCACATCTCTCATTCCATTTCCAACCACTCTCCTTAATAATTATTTTCTTTCATTCTGAGTCATCTATAAAATAGCAGAAACGTAGCTTAGCCAATAATATGCATTCTTCTTGAGCTTGATTTGATAATGATTCGTACAATTTTTCATGGAAGCAAGAGACAGTTTTAAAAAACTACCTAAATCCCCACATATCCTGGCCGAAGTATCACCATTACAAAACAATGATCAAAATCATTGCAAGCTAAGCATGGGGCCTAAGATGTCTGACTGAACGCCTCATTTTGATTTTTTTTTTTTTTTTTTTTTTTTTACTGGCCGTCATTCTTCTGCTCTCAAAACCAGAGCAGATGAAAATGGAAACTGCTCTTCTTCTGTTTTCCTTTTATTATCTCTTGCTCGAGTTTTGGACTTCTAAGTAGGATAATTAAGGTCATGGCTAAGAGCCCCTTGAACTGCCTTGAAGAGAAGGTTAAAAAAAGAGACTACCATCTACCATCCTATCTGTTGATAATCAACCTAAAGTTAACCAGACTTCAAAATAATGTTGTTACAATTTGTAGTTCCAGAGACACCTTAGTGAGAGGTGGCTCTCATTCTTAAAATTGGTTTTTTTTTTTTTTTAATAAGAAACTGAAAATTTAATTGAGACTAATGAAAACAGAAAACATATATATGGACATTCAAAAAACAAAAAGTCGTGAAAGAGGAGTTCAACCTAAAGAAAGGGCTTCCAATCTAAAAGAATAGAACCTAGCTGATGATTACAAAAAAAACTTAGAAACAGAGTTCCATAAAGAGACATTAAATCTAATGAGATCTCAAACAGACTCCCTATCTCTCTCCACCTCCTAAAGATTTTGGTGTTCCTCTCCAACCAATGCCCCAAAATTGCAAAGAAACACGCTTGCCACAAGAATCTCCCTTTCTCACGGAAGGGAGGAAACAAAAGCACTTCCCCCACCACAGCCCCAATCTCTCATTCTTAAAATTGGTCACTTCCAGGCTCCCACTGTCAGGATACCAAATCTTGGTTCCCAGGCAGTTCAAGAAACATTTTTGTGAAATCTTTACACAACAAGCTTATTACAGAACAGAAGTTCTTAATGATTCTTTTTTTATAAGGTTATCTGAAAGGATAAATGTCCTAAAACGTGTAGGGTTTTCCCATAGGCTACGTGCTTTAGGGGATGAGTGTGGCAAAATATAGGAATCTCTTCAGATGCCCCACATCAAGTTGGTGCATTCTTCGTGAAAACAACGGTTAGTCTACAAATGCCTCTCATCAAGTTAGGCATTATTTGTGAAAACAATAGTGAGAATGCCAATTACCTCCGTGTAGCAACCTTTACATGCTGAAGCTTTGGTGGATGTAGTTAGAACTTTTGATGTTTGCTTAGAAATTTATTTTCTTGGGTAGAATAAACTTAATCATTCAAATAATTTTTAGAACACTTTCTTGTCTGTAGGCTCAGAACTTCTTTAATTAATGGTGTTCAACATGTGGCTTATGGATATTGAAATAGGAGAGGAAATATTCAATTTTAATGGGATATTATCTAAACCATTATGAGTTGGCCTAGTGGTCAATAAGGGCCCCATGTAAATTGTAAAGAGCTTAGAGAGAATGAGTTCAAACCATGATTGCCACCTATATAGGATTTAATACCTTACAAGTTTCCTTGACAACTAAATGTAGTAGGGTCAAGACAATGAGATTAGTCGAAGTGCGTGCAAATTAGTCCGGACACTCACGGATGTTAAAAACAAATTATCTAACTAAACACAAAAGGTTCACTATTTAGCAAAAGTTGATCATTTAATTTATTTTTAACCAAACCTAAATTGTCCTTGTTTTGATTATCCAATGGTGTCTTTACAGCGGGACATTACATGATTAATTTTTTTGTGAGGAATATAGTGAGAATGTTTGAGTCTCATACAATTCCTGGTTCTATTGTTTTGAAGTTTTGAGATCATCCTTCTGCATCTCTTGCTGTAGGCTTAGTGTCTTCTACTTCTGTTGTTCCTAATGGAAGTTCATATCTATTTCCTTAGGCCTAATTGAATATTTGAACAAATGAAGGATTTCTAAACGAGCATGTGGAGTTTTTATGTTGCTGATTGTAGCATGTTATGGTCCTTATTGACATGTTTCTTTTTGTTGTTCAGACTGGTCTGGAAAAGAATTTGTTTGGAAATCATCCAGTTGGATTATCAGCAACAGAATCACGTGGTCCTCCCCCTGCCTTTGCCTCAGATCCCTTGGTTTCATCTTCAGGAGATGCACACAACAATAAGAGCTCATTAAACTCAATAGCAAACACTGAGTCGAATATGGCTGAAGAAGGGTTATCCGCCACAACTGTGGCTGGATCTTCCAAAACAAGCACTGGAGATATTGTAGAGATTGAAATACCTGGTTCGGAAGGGAATTTTGTGAAAAGCTCAAGTCCTTCAGGCGTAAGAACATCTTCTGTTTTGAAGTTACATTAAAAGAAGATTAATCAATCTAGCAATAAATATCTGTTTTCATTTGTCTGCAACATATGATTCATTTTCGTACTTTCAGTTTGTTCTCATATCATTTTTTTTTTCAATTTTCATATGCGATCCAGCCTGTTGCTACTACAAGAAAAGGTGCAGTCAATTACGACAGGCAAAATTCTGAAATTTCATATTATGCTGATGATGAAGATGGTAACCGTAAGAAGTACATTCGTAGAGGTAAGTTACACGCCATTTGATATAACATGTCACCTAATTGGCCATTAGCTTCCCTCTTTTCCTCCCATGGGGGACTGGATTTCATATACCTGTTCCTGTGTTCAGACTTCAGATAGTAATCAAACTATTGTCAGGCTGGGGGGTGGGGGTGTACCATGCCCTTAGTAATGTGTTATTCCCTTCTCAACAGCATTTGAAACCCAAAAAAATGATTGGTTGGTTGCAATCCCTAAACCCTAGGCAAATTGATTTTTCTAGCATTCTCAGATATTTCATACCTAGGCATCTCAGTGCAAACATAGAATAAACAGCCCCTGAATTACATTAACTTTCATCTGAATCATATATATTTTCTTCCCTTTAAGCTGTGATGGGGCCATAGCTCATCTTGGAGTTCTTTATGAGTTGCAAGCTCATAAAGCCTAATATTCGCCTCCAAGGGGCGATTCTGTTGGTAAGGGTTTGGGATCTCTTGGTCATACTGGCTTAGAGGTCTTAACTCCTTGGATATATTACTTGGCTTGTTACTTATTTCCAACACATTTTTGCTGCATCTAACATGTTATTGTGGTACTTTTGTCATCACTCTTATCATTTAATTTGTTGCCTTCAGGTCCATTTAGGCACAAGTTTCTTAGAGCACTACTTCCTTTTTGGTCAACTGCATTGCCTACTCTACCTGTGACTGCACCTCCGCGTAAAGATGCATTAAATGCCAATGATGTCAGTGAAGTTCGTGCTCGGCACCAAAGACCCTCTAGAATGGATCCGAGAAAAATTCTTCTTGTCATAGCAATCATGTAATTCTCATGGATCTATAATCTCTCTCATTATCTTAGTTTCTGAAGAACGAAAAATTATATGCTTTACTGTCAGAGTTTTCTTGAAGTCCCATGGGGGTAATATTCATTTTATAGGTAATAATTATCCCATAAAAATGAATTAAGGTTTACTAAATATTCAAAGCATAACCCTGCTTCCAATTTTTACGGATATTCTTAATGAAAGTGACACATGTGGCTTATTACACGTATTGAGCCATTTTTAAAATAGAAGAGTATGATTTACAAAATTTATGAGTTATAGGATGTCGGTAGCAGGTATCCTTTTTCTCAATCGTGTATGATAGTATCTTTCATTACTCGCAACCTTATTTGAATATGATCTGCTTTATAGGTTGTACAACGGTGTTGCGTTGAGTTCTAAAATATCTTTCATTATACTTCCAAAGTTTCTTTCATTATACTCCATAATCTTAAACGACTAATGCGATAACCAAATTTATCCTCGTGGTATGTGTGAAAGGCAAGTGGTATTTGGTTTCCTAATATTAGAATTTTTCATGATCATATGCAGGGCATGCCTGGCAACCATGGGTATTTTGTACTACAGACTTGTACAACGAGGTATTGGAGAAGAGTTCGTGGATGACGAGCAGCAACAAGCATGACAAAACCGAATCATATTTGAAGAGGTTTATATCTTTTGGCTCTTACCAGTGCTTCTATATGCTGTTAGAATCAGACCTATTATGAGAGCACTGTAAGTAATCTTTTACTTGAGGCTTTTCTGCCCCACAGTGAGGTGAAGTTTTTTCTTTTATTTGAGCCTTTTTGTCATCTTACAACTCTACTCTTGATGTTCCTTCACATGTATGGATTGTGGATTGGAGAATTAGGTTGAAGAAAAGATCTTTGATTGGAACTAATTTATTTTGTAATTACTCACAGTCAATAAGCTTACATAATAGGTCTTTTTATTTACTGAGATGTGGTAATCCCAGATTCTAGTCTCCATTAGATTTGATTTTCGAATCAAATCATTAGAACTGATGGATTTGATTTCTTGAAGAACTGAATATGAACCATTGGATTCTAAAAACCTATCTAAACTGGCTGTATCTCCCATGAACTTCATCTTGTTGAGGGAACTATATTTCTAGTCATCCTGTGTTAATAAATTCCATTATGGTTTTTGGTTAGACTTCAAGTTTTCTAAAGGTCATGTCTAATAGGTCCCTGGACTTTGAAAGCGTCTAATAGGTTTTACACTTTCAATTTTATGTCTAATTGGATCCTATAGTCTCTAATAAATTTTTGAACTTTCAATTTGAGTTTTTAACTTCGTGTCTAATAGGTCGTTGACATTTCTGCAAATTTACGGACCTACGAGACATGGATTTTGTGTCGGTTAGGATATTTAACTTTCAATTATATATCTAATAAGCTTGTGAATTTTGAAAAATGTTTATAGGCAGAGTCTGTCAGACACGATTGAAAGTTCATAGATCTATTAGACACAAAATTTAAGATTAAGGGACTTGTTAAATATTTTTGAAGTTCAAGGACCTATTATTAGATACAATCTTGAAAGTTTAAGGACTAAATTTGTAATTTAAACGAAGTTTTTTTTCTTCTTTGAAATTTTATTCGAGATTAAAATGTTATTTTGGTTATTGTACTTTTAGCTTTGATTTGGCCCTGACTATTTAAGTTCTATTTTATTTTCAATCTCACATTTCTGTTACAATTTCAACATAATACTACATTCAATATATTTTTTTGAAATTTAACACTTTATATTTAAAGGTTTTCATTATGTAGACAATTAATATTTCAAGAAGAGATTGAATACTAAATAAATAAAATATAATTGAATTGGATGAATTTTGGTAAACTAATCAAGGATATTAATTGCAAGCCACTTGAATATGTTAGGAAGACTTACATTTTGATTTAATTTCGTTATTATATGTAATTTGCCTTTGCAATTTCGCTGTATATGAAAAGTTTGCTAATTATTTGTCATTAACCGAAAGCTCACCCCATTTTAGCCATAGCTTCAAGCATGAATAGCTAGTAAATTTCTTTTATTCGTCTTTACTAATTTTGTATATAATATATCGGACAATCTATTTTTATTCATTTATGTTAACAAGGAAATTAGTTAAATTATATAATTGTTTAATATTCTTAAATTTGAATTGCAAATCAACTTATTATCCTCCGAAAGAAAAAAAAAAAAGNAAGCTTGTTGCTTGTGAAGCCCTTTTCACTTGGGCCGAACAAGAGCCCGGCCCGTTCCCGTCATCGAAAGATGATAATTTTTGGAGGTACAAATATCTTAACTAATAAATTATGTTCAGGTTCAATTCTCTTATTTACTCATATAATGAACTCACCATAAATACTCCATTTTTTTTTACACTTTGCATAATTTGTTATCATTTACCAAATTTATATAATAGACAACCTCTTACCCTCACTATTTGTTAAAGTACAAAAATGAAAAAAAAAGAGATAAAAAATGAAATATTGCATACAAAAAACGAGTAATATTGATGCTCTAAGAGATGGATGCTTTTTTTTTCCTCTGTTTATCCTTATATAGAATTTTTAGCTCCAATTTCTAACTACATTTTCAAATATAAAACTTTGTATTGTGAAGCGTTTTCAATCCATAAATTATAAAATTTAACACAATCCTATTACTAATTTGGTTAAAAAATACTTTTGGTCTCTGTGCTTTCGAACTAATTAGTTTATAATGATTTAAGCTATGTAATTTCAAATTAATAACAATTTAGTCCTAAAACTTTAGTATATAACAATTTAGTCCCTGTAGTTTGAAGTTTGTAATGATTAGTCATTATCGAAAATTTTTTTGTTAAGTTTTTTTTTATATATGTAGATCGATAAACCTATGAGGGATCAAATGTGTCTATAAATTACAAATTCTAAATTGTTATAGGATAGAAATCGACAATTAATTTTGATGAGATTTTTAATGATAAAGAACTAAATTGTTACATGCTAAGGTTCATGAGCTAAATTGTTTTTAAGTTGCAAGTACATGAACCAAATCATTATAAATTAAAGTTTCGGGAGTAAATTGTTATTTTAGTAAAAGTACAAGGGCCAAATGTGTCTTTTAACCGAATAAGTTTAATTCTTTTTTTTTTCTTTTTTTTTTTGGAGTACAAGTTTAATTCTTATTTTGTGACTAAGATTGAAACATTATATTATTTTCATAAATAAGAATTTCATCACCTTGGACCCATCACTTGATTGCAATAATATCGAATAAAATAATGGAAATATTTTTGATTTACTCTCATAAATGAATAATTTGAGTACTATATCTTATATTATAACGCAACATAACAAACCATATGAATGAAGTATACAAATGAGAGGACATGATACAAATTGTAAGATATGACTTATTTGAGAGACTATTTTAAAAATAGTTCTAAAAATGATTTTTTAAAATAAATATTAATTTTGAGTAGCATTCTTTTCAAAATTATTCACTTGTTTTCTTTTAGTTTGATTATTAATGACCTATTTTTTAGGATAACTAAAAATTTTCTTTCTTATAAAATCATGGGCTTGTAAATTATGATATGTGAAGGGTAGATCTTAATATTTTTGTTTCATGTTTCTTTCTTCGTTTTTAATAATAACAAGAAAAATAAAATAGAATAGTATTCGGTAACTGTTACTTGTTATTTATTTTTTATTGAAAAAGAAATAATCATTTATTGTTTCTTGTTGTCAACAATTTTAAATTAAAAGAAAGGTAAAAGTCTTAAATGAAAATTAATTTTTTAAAATTAACTATTCGAAATTTTTACATTTTAGTGTTTTTTTTAAGATTTATTATACATTTTATAAGTGCACAATAGTGCTTTTATCTCTGTTAAACAAAAAAAGAAACATAAACAAAAAGACAATGGAATTTTGTTGTTTTCGAAATGTCTCACGATTTTGGAAACATTTTGTAAAAAATAGAAACAAGAAAAAAAACAATTACCAAATGCTTATGTTTCTAAAAAAAACTAAAAACCAGAGAAACAAGAAAAACATTATCAAATCGATTCTGATTATCTTTTACCTAAAAACAATTTAGAAAATAATCATCCAAACAGAACTTATTTATGTCTGTAGTCTTTGATTTTTTATTTTTAGTTTTTAGTTTTTTTTTTTAATTTTAAAAAATAGAAAAACGTTTGATAACAATTTTTTTGCTTTCTGTTTTAAAAAAAAAGTTAGAAAGTTGAGGAAATATATTAAAGAGAGAAAAATGTACGTAGAGTGATAACCATCGGTGGTAGGAGTTAAGTATGTCATCTCTTATCCTTATTATTATGGAAATATTTAGTCCTCGTCCCCATCCCATTCTCCAATTTTGTGAATCTAATCCTCATCTGGGATGCAGATCTTTGTGGCAAAAAATTACCGGTTTAGTAATTATTTTTAGAATTTAAAAAATAGAAAAGAGTAATAAATATATTCTTATTTATATCTATTTTATTAAAAAGTTACTATTTACTAGTATAAATAAATAGTTAAAAAAATTTAATATTTTATTCATAAATTTAGTAGAACAGTTAATAAAATTGAATTGGCAGAAGTATATTTTTCAAAATCTAAAAACTAAAAACTAAAAATAAAATAGTTATACCTAAAAAGATATATATATATATTTATTTATTTATTTATTTTTTCACTAACAAAGTGGAGAGCACAATATGTACGTGTCTCTCTCTCTATATTTTTAATTATTAGGTTGTGAGTATTTAAATCAATAGAGAAATCCAAACTAAAAAATATTACGTAAGCCATGTTTTAATTAATTTATGTTTGGGGGCGTGTGGTGGTGTTACATATAATATATATAATCAAAATTTTGGAATAATAATAATTATATTTTGGAGAAGGCAAAAGACCAATAAAATTGAATGATTTCATCAGCAAAAAGGTCAAATAAATCTTGGGAGCAAACATAATCATTTTTTTTTATGTATGAGAATATAAAAAGAGATCGTGTTGTGTCAATTTATGAGAATGGTTTTTTTAAGTTTGGAAAAAATCATCCAAATAGAAAAAAAAAAAGGTATTATTTGGGTTTTGTACTTTGATTTCAAACTCTACCATCCCTCTAAAATAGCCCCACCAAATAATATATGAAAAATATTTGCATTATCTATGACCTTAGGAATTAATATATATATATATATATAAGCTCTTTTTTGTTTTTGTTTTTCTTTTTTTTTTTTCAAATTCGAATCTTCAAGCTTTTATTGATTGAGCATATATGTCTTTAGCAAGTTGAACTATACTCAGGTTAGTTTCATAGAGATGACACTAGCGTAAGTCACAAGACATCGATTTTGAGAAATCAGGAGGAAAAAAAAACTAGCCTAGGTTGGCAAAGATATAGACTTTGTTTATTTATTTTTTGTTTTTCTAGTGCAACATGTGAGGTGGGGGATCGAACTTACAACCTCTTTATTCGATAGGTTATAAACTCATTTTATTTTTGTTAAAATGTAAAATGTAAAATATAATATATCATAAATGACATAATATTGTAAAATAATAATTTTGTAAATGTATATAACATATATGTTAATAAATTAATTAATATTATTTTAGATTGAACGAAGGTTTTAAATGTCGATGTCGATGGAAATGTCGAAGTCTCAATTTCATAGAGATATCGATGAAAATATCGATAAAATGTTAATGTCGATAGATATTTCTGTAAAAGTTAGAAAAATAAAAAAATCGTAAAAAATATTTAAATTAACAAATAAATATTTTCTCATTTCTAAATTAGTTAAAAATAATTAATATATATATATATATATATCAGTGACATTTTGTCGACATTTTTTATATGTTGTCGATTTTCTTGTACTATGAAGGAAATGTCGATTCACTGCTAAGTCGATGTCGAATCCATAGAAATATGGATACGTCGATAATCGACAGATATTTATAACCATGGATTGAACTAAATATTTAGTTCGCCAACAATTTTTTAAATTGCAAATCTATCCCAAACACATATCAAACATCTCTTATTTCAGACTTCTGTTTTAAGATTAACAACCCAACGCATCTTGAATTTTTCATAAAAATTTATTTTAGTTTAGAGGCTGAAATAAGATAAATAGCCAGAAATAAAAGTAGACCAATAACACACTATATATTAGATTATTTATTATATGATATTTATGTGTTATATACACGATGAATAAGATTCTTGCTTCTCAAAGTTTCACCTAATTTCCTTTTATTTATTTATATATGCTAATGGTTTGTCCCTTGATCACAAGCTAAACTCTATGGGGTATTTATAATAAAGGTTAAAAATAGAAAAATAATAGTATTATTGTTTGTTAATGAATTAAGACTTTGGGATTTGTTAATTAAACAAGAAAATGTATTTTTAATTTCCAATCAATAGCCTTATTCAAACCATTTGTCCACTGTGATGCCAAAATCAATTGTGATTTATTTAGGGTTGGGTTTATTTCCCAAGCTACTCATTGATGTTAAATAATTATTTTGAACACCAATCTATCAAAAACTAATAGAATGTCAAAAGGATAATTATTTAACATCAATCTACCAAAAAAACTAATAGAATATCAGGAACAAGATGGGATCATGGATGGGAATGCCTAATTTTATAATTGTAGAACATTTTTATCCTTTGTTAGGTTCATAATTTATAGATTTATCAGAGAAAATCATACGTATCTTTTAACGTGTAATGCATATCAGGTGTAATTTTTTAAAATTATTAATCAATTTGTACTTTTATATACTATATTAAAATCTTATGAACGTGGTAGAGATTGCGACTTTCAAATGTTGAGGAAACAAATTTTGCTCTTTCGTACCAACTCAGAGACAATTTTTTTAGTGCGGGTAAATACAATATTAGAACATTACACAATTACTCAACTTGGCATCAATATAGCCCTTTTTTTTTGTTTAGTTTATCAAAGTTTTATTAGATCAAGTAATGTTATTGAAAATGGATCAATATAGAGGTAAATATTTATATATATATATATATATATATATATATGAACTTTTTTTACCATAATATATTGAGGATATACTATAAATGTTTTATTAAAACTTTTTGACTCCTTTTTTATTTATTTATGAATTCTACTTTTGGAATTTCAGTTGGGCCTAATACAGATTAATCTAGAAATTTCTTGAATCCCAATTCCAATAAACCAGCCGCCAAGAATAGTTGGCATTTTGGCATATATATATATCCAATCCATATTATCATAATTTTTTTGTTCAACTTTAAAATAATAACAATTATAATAGAGTAATTGAAATAATTGGCTTTTATTAAATTCTAATGAAGAAATATATTTAATTAAGTTGGAAGTTAGGAACTATCTAATTAAATAAGAATTGATTGAAGTTTAGTAGTGCAATAATCCAAAAAACTAAATCAAATGAAATGCTTTTTTCCCCTAAAATTTTCTTAATTATAATATTATCTTACTGTGTATTGATGTGCATAATTTAAAAATAATAAAAATAATTTATTATTTAATTATGTACGGTAGATTTGAGTAATTGAATTAAATTTTTGTCAACTTGAACATAAGATAAAGATGATTAGAAGGATTGTGGTTAAATCCCCACTCCCAAGTATTATAATACCAGAAAAAGAGATTGATACCATGAAAGTTATTTAAATTCTAATAATGTAAAATTTATAATTAATTTTGTTTAAAAAATAATTATAATTAGTTTTCTTTTTAAATTAAAATCTCACCAAGTCCAACAATTTTACTTTCGGTTTAAAACAATTTCAGCTTTTAAACTTTATCTAAAAAAAAATTGGAAAAGCTGCGTACCCTTGAAAGGTAATAATTGTTACAATCACCTATAAACTGAAACTCGATCACGCCTTAAAGTTTTAAAGTTATAGATTGCAAATTGCACAAACTACTCATAAACTATAAAATATGATGCAATGAAACTCTTGAATTATAAAATTATTACAATTTTACCCAAAATATTATCTTAAATATAATAGCTACAATATTAATTAGTATATAACTCTAAGTAGGGATTTATTTTTAAGGTATAGTATAAGTGGGTTGAATTAGACTATTTTGTGGCTAAGTCCATGCTAAACCGACATATCAATTTAAGAAAAATAAAACATTAACATGTCGAAATTGATTTTTGAAAATTGAATCAACCGCCCTACCAGGTGGTCGATTTGGTTTACTTTAGTTGATTTTTAGTTGAGCAGTAAATTTTTAATTTCATACATTGATCATATGTTGGCTTAACATCAATTAAGGTTAATAAAAAAAGTTTACAAATTTTATAGAAATAAAAAATTTGGATTAAATGGTAATAATTTTGTAGTTCAATGGTTTGATTGTACCATTCTTATAATTTAAGGGTAGTTTGTGCCATTTAAAATTATTGGAAGACTAAAGATTTTCTTTACTTCAACGATGTTCACATCTTCAATAATATCGTTTAATATATGCCACATTTTTTATCTTTAGAATATTCATTAACAATCACATCTTTTTATATTATAATGTAATTTAATTATAATATACTTTTTCAATTATTGAGAGTATTCAATTCACGTGTTTAATTTTTTTTAATCAATTTGCTCCCAGTGTTACTCTATTCTAAATAATGAATAATCCTTGTTTATTTTAGTATAGTTAAATTCATCATAAACTATAGTTAATTTTTAATTAGAGAGATATGAAACTCAATAAAAGAAATGCGAAACCATCACTAATAAAAAACTTTATTCTTTACTTAAATCATTTTACAAAAACAACAACGTTATAGAAAATTTTTAACTAATTAGAAGTTTGCTTTTATTTTTCTCATTTATTTTCTTAAAAATGGGTATTGAATGGTAAATCGTTGAATTAACTCTTTGTTGAACATTAAGGGTGAGTTCGTCATTTAAGCACCTCTAATTTTTTAAAAATATTTTAGACAAAAAATTATTTGAATTAACATTTGGTTATATTTTTCAAAAAGTATTTTCGACGACAAATTTTTTTAGTTGGATTACATTTTTTTTTACAGGTGCAACAAAATGCAGCTAGGAAAGGGAAACAGAACCATCAGTAGCAACCAAAAAGGAAATTTCAAATGGAACCTCCTCAATCCAAATGCGATCCTGCTGTTGGACAGATGCCATTTGCAAATATGATCCAACAAAGAGCAACACCTGTGTACCTCACTAAGGAGGCACCCCACCTCAGATAAGTACTCGGTATTCTGGATGAGAGATCGGAAACACCGCAAGGAGTCCGGCTCTAGAAAGATGGGACGAAAACCTGTCTCACAAGCCAAGTGGAGACCACGAAGAAGAGCCTGAGCCTCTGCCAAATCGACTGAACCGCAATGGGGAAGGGATGAAGAAGCTACCAAAAGAAGATGACCTGCACCAAAGGTGGAGTTGGGAACTAATGGTAACTAATGGTGTCTTTTCTCATGAGAGTTTTAGGCCTTGCAAAAGTAGCACAATAATTAATAATTATTTGTAAAATTAGCCTCAAAAACACTCAACCAAACATAGTTATAATGGATATATTTCGTATAAAGGTAAATCAGTTGTAATGGATATATCTAATAATAGAAATGGTTATGAGCCAAACTTTTTTATATATAATTTTGAAAATTTGAAAATTGGGAGGGCAAAAATTAGAGGACGTGGATTTAAAATTTTAACTTCATTTATATAATTTTTTTAACTATAATATTTTAGAGGGGGTAATTTTTCTTCTTTCACTCAACCATGCTTTTTGATAAGAGGCCAGAACACGTGTTTGAAACTAATTTTGGTATAGAAAATTTCACTTTTGTTGTTTCACTATGAATCCAAAGTCACCCAAACATCTTATATTCGAGTTTCTCCTCCTTTCACAATAATTATCTCTTTTTTACTCTCGTTGATTGAGGTTTATATTGAGAATATAATTGTCTAAGAGTTCTCTCAGATCAGACTAGTTCAATATTGTTGTTCTATCAGAATTAGTCGTTGAATCTTACTAAGATGATCGCAGAGTAGGGATGTTCATGGGACGAGGTGGGGATGGGGAAGACTTCCCCGCCCTCCATTTAATTCTCCATCCCCGCAAAATTCCCCACGAAATTTTGCGGGGATCGGGTTCGAACATTTTTCTCAGTTTATTCTTTTACTTTTAAATTATTTTTCAATTAAACATTTTTCTTAAGAAAATTTCTAATTAATTAATTAATTTTCAATGATAAAAACTTTATTTACATGATCTAATCCTCCTCTATATATTTGATGGATAGATATGTATGTATAAGAATAATAAGATTTTTTGTGTGTGTATAAATATATTAAAAAAAATGCGAGGCGACGCGGGGCATTCTCCGTCCCCATTCCCATTTAAGTGACGGGGAAAAAACTTTCCTCATCCCGCCCCGTGGGGAATTTAAATAGAGATTCCCCGCCCCATTTAGACGGGTTCCCGCAGGGATGGAGTTGGGGAAAATGAACATTCCTATCGCTAAGTCTGCTAGCTAGCAACAAAACAAACAAATTATCTTCGGGTCAGCCCTCACGCAGCATCGACTATCTTTCATCACTCTTTTAGTAATATACATGATCAATTTGTTTGCTATTGTTATTGTTGTTATTGCTACTATCTGTTTGATCAGCTGTGTATAAGCTTCTCTCTATTTCTCATTTGGTTCAAGTTTAGTTCTCTGTCTTTCTAATATATATATATAGTGTATTTAGTTTGATTTATGCTGGGAGGTCATACAAAAATCTCACGTGGGCAAGTACCACTGCGGCCCATCGGCACAACCTGTACGCACCAAGCATGGCTCATACACGCCATTACTGCGGCCCATCGGCCCAACCTGTGCGCACCAAGCATGGC
>NW_019104540.1:759618-774830 GCF_001995035.1 Momordica charantia | reverse complement strand
CGTGGTGCGCACACCTCCACCGTAGACATCTTAGCCCAACCATATTGCTTGGAAGGAAATAAATCTTTCTCCTCCCCCATGAGCCTATAAATACGAGGATCCCAATCCAATTGAGGTACAACGACAACAACACAACTCACTACACTTCTATGCAATTCTCTCTCTTTCTTTAAGAGTACACTGACTTAAGCATCAGAACGTATGCCGGCACCTCACCAGCATTAGCTCACATTTTCTTTGTGTAGATCATCTTCAATCCAGTCGTTCGAGTCAGGAATTCGTCTTTCCCCTATTAACAACCCATCGGGTAAGATTCGAATCACTTGGTTCGATTGGCCTTGACTTTTTACGTATCAACAATTTACACTGTCAATATTTATAATTA
Source organism: Momordica charantia (assembly GCF_001995035.1). Next base: position 774,445 of record NW_019104540.1, on the reverse strand, counting down.
TTTGTAGCCAACTACATTGTAATCTATTTGCTAGTGTTATACAACTTATACATATAGCGTATTTTTATGTTTAAAGTAGTATGATATTTTTTTTTCATATTTTAAAAAGGAATATGGTAATTTTATAACTAAAGAAACTAAAATTATATTGAGAGCAGAGGAAAGGATGAGGTTGAAAATGGACAAGGATCGAAAGAAGTCGTGGGGGAGAGGGCCAATAATGGAGATTCAATTACTTAAATAATTTTTCATGCAAAAAAGAGAACCAAATCTGTTTGGGGAAGGGAATACCCTGGACACGTGGAGGACCCCCATTGGTGCTCCAAGATGGCTCATGAGTCATCCCAGCTCGGATAGCCGAGACGGCTGCCACCAACACCGAAGAAAGCTAAGTATGAGGACCGAGGTGAACCTGGCCCAGGTCCGACCTACCGGGGAGCCCGGTAGGGGCCGATGTGAGCAACTGTCTGCGGCGTGATTATCGGGCGTAACCGTCGGTCCCGAGATCACCGGGTGTAACCGACGGTCCCGAGATTACCGGGTGTAACCGTCGCGAGATTAGCGGGACTACCACCCATAAGTAGAGGACCTCACCCCACGATCAGATACGATGATTTCTGGCTTCGAACTAGACTTGGAATCTGACCTATACTGACTTGATCGTCGGAGTGCTCACCTTTTTGTGCAAATCTTTGCACAAACAAAATCCATACTATTTGCTTCGGAATGTTCAATTATTATTTTATATTCATTTTAATCTACCAAGATTTTATTCTCTTTTATTTTCTCAGTCTTTATGGATTTTATTAACCAACCACATCAATATTATATTGATTTTATTCTCTTTTATTTTCTAGTCTCTAACACATTTTATATCCATATGTATATAGTTTGGAATGTTGAAATAAGTAAGAAAAATTGTATTGATTGGCATTTGATCACGAGTTTGGACGTCACCTCTTCTTTTCTTGACGTATATTTATATAGTGTAAATACTATTTTGATCTATGTCTTTTAGTTTTGGTTCATTTTGATTTATATTTTCAAAACGTCCATTTTTGTGTATGTACCTTCAACTTTCATTTATTTTAGTCCATATAGTTTCGAAACTTCTATTTTTGTCATATAATTTTAAAAAGTAGGTGACTGTTTTAGTGTATTCACTCTCATTTTTATTTCATTTCTTTCAATCATAATTTTAACATGACATTTTCTCACTAAATTTCTTCAAGTGTAACCATAAATATAATATAACTTAAAGGGTTTCCATTGTATATATATTTTGTGTTAAAATTTTACACATAAGGATTAAATTGGTCCACATTTACAAGTACAAGAGACTAAAATGAATATTTTGAAGGTCGTACAGGAACCAAAATAAATCAAAGTCAAAGGTACACCGGAATCAAAATAGTATTTAAACATAAGTATTATATATATATATATATATTTTCAAAATGAAGGCCAAATTTTGAAAACAAAATAAATGAGTATCCAAGCCGATTCAGCGCGCAGTTCGACTAATCTCACGAAGCAACAATAGGCGTTGGTCATTGAACTCATTCCTTCTAAATTCTTCAAAATTTACTTTGATCCCTCTAGATCAATGAGTCAATCCAGAATAGTTCGAAAGGATTAAGAAAAGGAAAAAAAAAAGAAGTAATTTTCAAGAATTTATTTTTTGTTTTTAAAAATGAGCTAAACCTTGAAAAACTTATAAATGAAATTCTATGAAAAGAAAAATATTTTAAAACAAAGAATAAAAAATAAAATGGTTATCTAACACTTAGTTTCTAAACACGTGGGTTAAGAAGTAGGCAAAATAAAAATCTTGCATTTTTCAGAAGCTGTGAGTTGCTCTTCAAAAATTTGAAGCAAATTCTATTTAGTGGCTTTCATAGGAAAAATTATGAGATAGTCACGTCATTTTTATTATTTATATGACCATTTTGTCACCGTACCCTTTCATATTTGTCTTCTTTATCCAAAGTTATAATTCTCGCCAACTTAAACCTAATTTAACGATTTTAGTCGTTTCTAACTCTCTGAGAAAGTCGTAAATTTAAATTCTCAAATTTATTTGTGATGTAATATTAAAAATAAAAGGTACAATTAATTTTATTTCTCACTCTTCTTGAATTTATATATATATATATATATATATATATTATAATAAAAAAAATTGTGTCACTATATGTATGTAAGTATATGTTTAGTTGGGGAGTGAAGGCCGCCGGAATCAAAGGAGTAGGGTTGGACTTTTCCTCTACCTACGTGCAATCGTGCATGTTTATTATCATAATACTTTCTTCTTTTTTTTTTTTGTTTAAATATTATTAGTGTCTAGTCACTCGTTTTATATACTTGTAAAATATTCATTTTAGATATTCAAAAACGTTTATTTTCATCTCGGCGTACTTGTGAATAGTGACCATTTTTATTTTTATTTTATCTCGACACTTTATTCACGGTGGTCATAAAGTTGTATTAAATGGTTTTCATTGGGTATAAAATTTGTGTTAAAATTTTACAAATAGTAATCAGCATTGTCACTTTATAAAAGTATAGAGACCAAAAGAAATCCTAATCGATCTATGGTAAACATATAGTCCAACTAGTTGGTACCAATACCGACCAAAAAGTCGTGAGTTTAAATTCCTACACCCACATATTGTACTCCAAACAAAAAAAAAAGGGACCAAAATGGACGTTTCGAAAGTATATATGAAGTATATATGGACTAAAATTAATAAAAGTTGAAAGTACATGGAACAAAAATAAGCGTTTTAAAAGCATAGAGACCAATAGTAACTAAAATCGAAAATACAAATACCAAAATTGTATTTAAACCTACACTTTTTTAAGAAAAAATTTCATCTTAATTTATTAGTTATAATTAGTTACGAATAAACTTTTTTTTTTTGTTTTTTTTGTGGTTTTAGTACAACAGTTAGTGTAGGTGAAAATGACTCAAACTCACACGAGCTAACCTTTAAAATTTTTTAAATTAGTTTAAATTATATTTAGGTTTGTTCCTTCATTTTTTACCATCAAGCATCTTAGACTAATGGTTTGCAATTTGTAATTTATATGTAATTAATAGAAATCTTGTGTGTGGTTCTGAGTAAATTTTTTGTTTTAAATAATAGATATTAGTTATCATATCAAAACTAGAAATAAGTGATCTAAGATTTATAGGTGTCCAACACAAAATTAAAAACAATTGTTAAGATATAATTTTATGCCAAAAAATAAATAACAAAAATATGACATTTTTTAGATTCAGGATGGTCCCCAATATATATATAAATTTAGCATGTATATATTCTTTAATCTATAGTTGATCATGGCTAATTAAGCATGCATGATTTTAGAGTTCATAGAGAGTGAAATACCAAAGGTAAAATAGGGATAGAATTTATTGATTTTCATATTTTTCTTTAATAGCTCCATAATCCTTCTCATTTTTCCATAGGGTGTAAATTTATTTATGTATATTTTTCATTTAAAACTTATTAGGAAAGATTATTTAATTTATTTGCCTTTTTTTATTGCATCAACAACCCTGACCTTTCTACTTTCATTTGTCAGCAGGTTATTTGAGATCGACTCTGACATTCTGGACACCTGCAAACATAATCATGCACTGGTGTGATGCTTTGCCACGTACATTCTCAAGCTTAAGTTAGAATTTGGTTCGAACTAGTATCAAGTTGAACTTAGTTTGAATGCAAGAAATTGCATACCTTTCAGAAAGTGGAATTTCGCCTTTTATATAAGGAAGCTAGCATTAGAAATCAAAGCTTTGTTCCTACCGTAGTCATACCTATCATTCAACAACTCAGTCAATTCCATTGACAATTTGAACATCCTCTAATTAGTAGGATCGTCCTTCTACCGAATATCAACGAATTTTCCACCCGACAGAATCTTTCCTATGTCTAAATCGAGTTGAGCTTCGCTTCAAACATTACAGACCCTTCCTCCTCGTTTTTGGAGTGTCCGAGCAAAGAGCTTAAACGAGTGTCCTAGTGAGAGAGGACCACATGTTGCCTTCAATTAATTTACCCCATAGCAAAAAGAAATATATTTATTTTAATCACCTTGTTCCCTATCGTTCAAGAAAAAAGCAAAGATCGTATATCTTCGTGGCTCCAATTAATGTGCATTCATTTCATAATTGTTTTGCTACTCAACTTCCAAAGGGACAAACGACACACACGAGGGAATGTATGTTGGAATGTCATATGTTCTATAAAAGTACTAAATGACAATTTAAGAAAAAAGACAAACCCTAAAAGAACGGATAAGTAAGTAAAAAAAGGATATAAGGGCAATCATTTGTTACAAGTTCAAAAATATAATTGTGAGAGAAGGAATCTAATTATATTTAATTAAATTTAAGGTATTTATCATAGATTTAAATCTTCTCAATCTCACCTATATGATAGTACCATAATGGGGTCGGTCGGATCTAGAAACACTCTTGATTTATTTCTTTAGTCTCAATCTATTTTAGACAAGAACTTCTCGTCTAATTTGAGGTAGGGACCTCAAAGTTTTTTTTTTCGTCACGTCCAACAAAACCTCATTTGTATCTTCGTAAGAAAACTAAAAAAACTATAAAAAAAAAAGCACTTCGATTGAAAATCTTTATTAATCTAATTTGGAGTATAAATATTGGTTATTGTACGTGGGGAATATTTTTTTTATCATTGTTTAACCTTTAACGTTTTCTCTTCTTAAATAAAATTTATTATGTTAATTATTTTATAATTTATATTTGATAATTGTCCTTATAATTTTTTAACTATATTACAGAAAACAGTCGTTATAAAAAAAGAAATCCAGCTAACTAAAATATTATTAGTTTATTAGGTTTTAAGACTTTTAAGTGGAACTAAAATTTTCCACGACGACTTCACCTAATTTTTGTCGTTAATTTTTCTTCTCCAAAGATTGCAGCTGTTAGGAATTCCAGCTCTCTTTTTTATTATTATTATTATTATTATTATTATTATTATTATTATCATTATCTGGTGTTTTTACAGTAGGTAGAATATGTGGTTTCAATTTAAAAATGTTGAATAAGTAGTTTTACTTATTTATATAGGTTAAAATATACTTTTGAATTATGTACTCTCTTTGAAGTAACGATTTAGTCTATCAATTTTAGGTACGTAATAGTTTAGTTTTTTTTTTCTTTAAGTTTCTTACATATGTAGATCAATAAATTAATGAGAAACTAAATTAGTTTATAAATTACAAAGGTTAAATCGTTATATGATAATAATTTTGATAAAATTTTTCACGGTAAAGACCAAATGTTACTAACTTTAAATTATAAAGACTAAATTGTTACATACTGAAGTTTAAAAACTAAATTATTATCAATTTTTGAAAGTATACAAACTGGATTGTTACCGACTAAAGTTCATTAGACTAAATCGTTATTTTGAAAAGTACAGAGAATAAATATATTGTTTTTAAAAAATTATAAATCTAGTGTTTTTTTTTTGGTATAAACTCATTAATCGCTTTTTTTTATCAATCACTTGTTGAATTTAATAATGGTAATATGTTTATATTAAATACGATAATCATTACGTTTAAAAATTAATTTAGTAATCGATTTAAATATTAATTGTAACAATTAGATATTTTTAGAATTTGATCCACTATAATTATAATAATCACTAACTTAAGTAATTTTGCTTTTGTTATATTTGGAACTAAAAAAATATATTTTTAATATTTGCAAATATATATTTTTTCCAAAGGAATATTTGCAAATATTCTTTTGACTAAACATTTTATATTGGATTTCAAAATAATAATAATAATAATAATAATAATAATAATAATTTAACTTTTTTTTTAATATATATATATATAAGTAACATTTTTTTTGTCTCAAATGTTTGATTTACAGTGACTTCGGCCAAAGCGAGTATAGTTCAGCGGTAATTGGTATATATCTTCAATCAACAAGTTGTGAATTCGATCTTCATCCCATATATTGTACTAAAAAAAATATAGTAGGCAGACCTCAATTATAGCATAGTAAGGGTTAAATAAATATATGTAGTATCTCAAATAAATAATTTTAAATACAGTAAAAAGTACCACCATTGATGATTATAGCCAAACTATCTTTATAGTCAACATGAATATAACTCATCGATTATAATATATAACTTATTTCTTTTGAGGTCGGAAGTTATCAAATCTCATACTCCCACGTTTGTTCATTCAAAAGTCTTCAAAAGTCTTAAAATGGTTAAAAATAAACTAGTTACTATTATCCATCCAAATCAATTAGTGATCACCAACGATGACATTAGCATAACGTGAATATAGCTCAATGGGTAAAGACATATAACTTCTTTCTTTGAAGTCGGAGACTCAAATCTCCACACCTCTACTTTTGTTGTACTAAAAAAATGTGATTTTATCTACTCATCAACAATAGCATAACTCAACAAATAATGACATCTACTCTTTCTCTCGAGGGTGGAGGTTCAAATCTTCATCCTCCATATTTGTTGTACTAAAAAAAATTAATTGGTGACCAATAATAATATGAATAAACAAATAAATAAATATATAATTACTTTTTAAAAATACTGTCATTGCAACCACTTTTATATATATATATATATTAGCACGATACACATTAATGTTTAAATTTTACGTTGCTATTTAACTCAGGTTTTGTCAACTTGAGTATGAGTCAATTTATTGGAGTCTAGTAACATATTATAAAAAGTGTTGGATGTTTGAATCTCTACCTTCGACTTAAAAAAAAAAAAGAAGTCAAAACGAACATAGTTCAACAGTAATTGACATATATCTCAAATCAAAAGGTTGTGAGTTCGATTCTCACCTCTACATGTTGTACTAAAAAAATGAAGGGCCTTCAATATATAGAGAATACACGTAACTCATTTTAGCCATGCACATACTCGAGGAAGATCATAAAATCATTCAATATGATTATCTCCTCATAGGTTGAATATTAAATAAAATTTATACCATTTATTTGGTAATTCTACTTTAATTATATTATAAATCTAGTCTCTCGATATTAAGGTTACCTATATAGTTCTTACCGTTAAAAATCAAAATTTAATAAATCTCTAAACTAATTTTTAATAAATTCCTAAAATTTTAAGGACGGCGTCTATTTAATCTTTATAAAAAAAGCTTAATATAGATATCTACCTAACTCTCAATCTCTAAACTAATTTTTAATAAATTCTTAAATTTTTAAGGACGGTGTCTATTTAATCTTTATAGAAAAAAAAAGTTTAATATAGATATCTACCTACTCTCAAACTTTTATCGCTAAAGTAAGTATATGGTTCAGTGATAATTAACATATATTTCCAACGCATTCAACCAGCAGGTAAAGAAGCCAAAACGAGCATATAGGTGGTGATGACTCACTCGAATTCCATCGAGTTAAGGCCAAGGTGAGCTCCACCACTCCTACGTGGCCGAAGTGTCTTCTTTTGGTGGGAATTCGAAATGATGATGATTAGGTCGGATATAAGCTATGTTCGGATGGGTTATATACACAACAGCAAAATTTGAGACCTTTTCAACAAGTAATAATTGGGAAATCATTCTAATATGCCTTAAACATCCGAAGTCAACTCCCATTATACAACTCCCTATAAATATCTCTCAATTCACCCATCAATCTCCCAACATCCAAACAAACACAGCCCCTTCCTTCTCCTTTCATTCCATGGAGCAGCTCACAGGCGCCATTGCAGAGGGAGAATGGAGCTCTCTCAGTGGAACCTGCACAGCTGAGGAAGCAGCTTTCATGGCTCAACTTCTCAATCCTCCTCCTCCTCCTTTAATCGCTGCCCATCACCATGAATCTGCTTCCTATTGTTCTCCAAGCTTCTACAGGCTTTCTCAAGAGAGCAGTGAGTTCAGTGGTGGAAGCCAGAGCCAGTGCAGCCATTTATTGTTCCCCACTGAGAATAATTGCTACATTGGAGACTTTGGAAACAATGGCGGCTTCCATCTTGAAGATGAGGACTGTAACTTGCAGGGCTATTGTGAACCTGAGTTGACAAACTTAGAAGCTGCCATGGAAGAGGAGGAGCACAACCAGCTTCAGCTTGAGAATTCCAAGAAAAGATCTTGGGGATCTGGGGAAGTAAGTAATGATTTGATTATTCGGTTTAAGATTTTGAGTTCGGTCGTAATTTGATACGAGTAAATATAAAACGAAGAGCTATTTTGTTAAGGATCCCGTCTAAAAAGATAAAAGATCTGATAAAGATTTATGATATATTTTGACTATTGCTCTCCTTACCAATTAGTTTTTAGATTGGATTAGACAATCATCAAGTTCAAAAATAGAATCTATCCAGATAAATGAGTCCAAATGAGCCACCATTTTTAGAGGCAGGTTGTATCCTACACTAAAAATATAAAAAACCTAACAAATGTTTATTATATACCTGAGTTGGTTACTCCTCTATTTACAAATTTATTTTGATACGAAACTTCACCACTCTTAATATACTTAATTAATTTAGACCTTTTACATACTATGTTATTCACTTAATTGTTCTTTAATTGATAGTCTATTTTCTAGCTCGTACATCGAGACTCCAATTAAAATATTTTTCAATCTAGCAATGATCTTATGAAACTATAGGAAAGCGAGATATCGAGTTCAGATCTTTGTAATGTTATTTTCTCTCCATTTTTAGGCAATGGTCAAGTTCTTAGACTATGTATCAGCTCACTTATGAAATAGACTATTTAAAATATATTGAAATTAAAAATTAAATTCATTATACTTCTTTTGAAGTGTAGGTACAAAAGAGGAGGAATGAGAGGTCAAAGAAAACTCAGAAGCTTACCTCAAACAGTAACTCTGAAGATGGCAATGCTGGCCCTAGCAGGCAAAGCACAAGCAACTATTGCTCGGAAGACGAATCCAACGCCTCTCAGGAGCCAAACGGAGGTGCTAACAACTCGAGATCGAGTCCGAAAGGGCCGACCAAGTCCCGAGCCAGCAGAGGCTCTGCTACAGATCCACAGAGCCTCTATGCAAGGGTAAGACACAATGAAACCTTAAAAACTTTCATGGGAAAAGTGAAAAAAAAAGCCATTCATTTCTTATGTTGTTTATTACAGAAAAGAAGAGAAAGAATCAATGAGAGGTTGAAAATCTTACAGAGCCTTGTCCCAAATGGAACAAAAGTGAGTAAGACCAATGAAACCTTAAAAAATGTTAAAACTTGATGATTTTTGTGGGAAAAAATGTCTTGAATTTTGCATCTTTTTTTGGATATGCACAGGTTGATATCAGCACAATGCTTGAGGAAGCCGTTCAATATGTCAAATTTCTACGACTCCAAATCAAGGTCATTACGAAGAAAAACTCAAATATTATAGATTATGGTAAATTTAATTTTTGTTAGAAAAATATATATTCTTAAGGCTCTTCTTCTCCCTGGGTTTGAAATTAGCACAAGACCCAACAAATGGCTATAAATATAAGTTGGAGAGGAAATGACGATGGAATCTCAAACTAAAAAATTTAAGCTTATAAATTACAGTATATTTAGTCTCTTTTATTTATATCTTAATTAAACATTGTGTTAAAATATCGTTATTGCAGCTATTAAGCTCCGACGATTTATGGATGTATGCTCCGATCGCTTATAACGGAATGGATCTCCGACTTAACCCGACCCCGATCACACCAAAAGAATCATGAAGCAGAGGATGGGGGTATTGTGCAGTTTGAGCACAAGTGTAATCTTTTTGGGGGAATAATGTGTTTTTACCTCTAATAACAACTCTTGTCTCATTTTTCTCTCATTTTTTCAAATCATACAAGCAAATATGACAGATTATTTTGCTCATGAATAATGGGCCAGATGAGCTTTGATAGAGTGAATCTTAAATTGTTGGAGATTCACCCATTTTGGCTGTTCATTCCTTGGTAATATCTCAATATATAAACAAATTTTAGTCCACTAAACACCTTTTCTAGAGTCACAACATCACCAATCTCATTCAACAACGTTAGGAGAGACTTCTCAATTAGTGGAAAGATCTTATTAATTATGGCACCCCTATTTAGAATTGAAAGGGAAATAATTTTCTCCAAAGTTGTCTTATCTCCACCACGACAGGTAAGAAATGATTAGGCAAATTCCTCAAATCACATGCTGGTCACAGGATGATAGCCTCCACAGTTCTAAAACGGTGTTCTAGCCGATCGTCGCCACACCTCCACCATCCCCCACCTTTTGCTCTATCATTCTTGCCTCTGGACTATGAAAGTTCTCTAAACCAACATGTAACGAAGATAAATAATCATCCTAAGAAATCACAACGATGCCCTATCAAAGTCATCTAAGTAAAATTATTACTAAATACATTCAGTACTTTTTCTCCTTGCCCAAATTAGTCCCCCTAAAGTCCCGATCAAATTGATACTCTTTTTATAAAATTTTATCTCTCAGTCTGTCAATCCTTACGATATCTGGATCTGGTAAGTTTCCCACTAGCACCTTATGAGAAATCAAAGTTTTTGGATTTCGGAGGGGTATGGTCGCACTCAAAACATGATTTCTAGTTCTCTTGGGAATAGTTCATTTTGCCTTTAATGCCTTTGTCTTGTATCCAAAGTATTAAATTTCCGTCAGCCTATCGACATTTTCATATGACTACGAGTTCGACATTAATACGAGGAGTAAATCGAAATTTTCGAATTGAAAAAATATGAAAAATATCATCAAAATATTAATTAATCTTTTCAAACTTATTTAAAATTTGTGAAATACTTATTTGTTAATTTAAATATTTATTACCAAATTTTTTATTTTTTAATATTTTCAGAAATATCTATCGACATCAACATTCCTATAAACTTGAGACATCAACATTCTCATCCACATCAACATTTAAAACTATGTCAATTACCGTTGAGCTATGCTCACTTTTTTAGTACTTAATAATTATAATAACAAATCATTATAATTTAATTATACTAATTCCATGTGTTATAGAAACTTATAATTTAATCCTTAAACTTGGATTATAGAGAAACTCTATTTAATTTTCATTTCGGAAGAAATTCATTTGGTCACATCAACTTCTTAATGTCAAACAACAAAAACTTGTCAATATCGAGTTTGAGTACATATTATATGAATTGTAAAGGCAAATAATGTCAAACTTTATAATGTCAAATTTTAAGAGTTTTTATTCTTTTAAACATTTTGATACTAAATTCTCTATAAAATTGGTTGACTATTAAATATGTATAAATAAAATTTGTTACCATTTGACATTTGGAAAGGTCAAATATGCCAAAATATTTCTTGAATTTTATTTTATATTTTTTTTTCAGGAAGTACATAAAATTGATTATATTGTTTAAATTTCATGTCAACTCTTTAGTGCACCAATGAAGATGGATTATTCTTCAATCTAGGATAACACTCTCTTTTATTAACAAAATTCTAACATTCAAACATTCCCCCTCCTAAAAGAACAAATAAGTCAAAATTATAAATTTAATTTGATTCTTTTTTTTAATACTTTCATCTTAGATATTTTCTTGTTTTTCTTAATAAAAATTACATTAATAAAATAAGGAAAAAGAGAATTTAAACTACAACCATAATTAAGAAAGCACTAATATGGTCTGACCATTCAAAAATATATACACACTCAAAAGAGTTATTATAATAATATAATTTCTAAATTTTTATGCATTTTCAACTTTAATTAGATAAGATATGAGAACTCAAGATTTATCTAGTATTTCATCAAGAATATTGAGAGATAAATGTATAATATAGTTCTTAGCACACCTCTTCCCTATTTGTTATTCTCCCTATTTTCTAAAATAATTGGTCGTTTAAAATCTAATAAGTCAACCCGAATATAACTTAACTAATTAAGGAATATGCTCATACTAAAAGGTCATGATTTCGAATCTCCATTTATGTTGTACTCCTAAAAAAATCTAATAAAATTGGAAAGCATAACATTTTAATATTCATGAAGAAAAATGGAACAAATGACTTTTGAAAAAATAAATATTTTTTTAAATAAACAAAATTTTTAAGTACTTTTGGAATAATTACTAATTTAAAGTGTATTTAGTATAATTTACTAAGGGGTTTTAGATAACTAAAAGTTCTTTTGAAAAAATCAATAGTATTTGATAATAAATAAAAAATATCTTACAAAACTTAGATCACTCCAAAAAAAAATTCTTTTTAAAGCAACACCGGGGAGATTATTATCCAAAAAGTGACTTACTAAATAGTTCAAGGACTAAATTGTTACTTTAACGAAAGTACGGAGACTAAAAGCATTTTTTTACCTAAAAAGTAATATTGTGATGTACTTTACCTTATAAATGGTATATCAGTAACATATTTTATATTTTATAAGATTCTCATTCCTACTAATTAATTACTTTATACGACAAATTTACAAATATGATAACTAATTTTTGTCACCCTTTACCAAAATCAACTTGTAAATTCTAATCTATTTAGGACGACGGTAGGTCATACAAATATGATAACCAATTTTTGTCACCCTTTGCCAAAATCAACTTGTAAATTCTAATCTATTTATGACCACGGTAGGTCATACAAATATGTTAACATAAATATAGGTCAAATCCTCTTATCCGCAAACAATATGTTAACATAAATATAACTCAACTGTAAAGATATATAACTTCTGCCCTCGAAAGTGCAAATCCCCAACTTTTACTGAAGAAAAAAAAGTAACATTCTCGAAAGGAAAAAAAAATGGAAAGTTTACAATTCAGCCCTTTGACATTTAGTGCTACACAAATAACAGTCTTATTTTAAGTTACATAACCATGTATTTAACCACCTCACCAACAAAGCATAATGCTTTGTAGCCCATCCCAAGGCATAATAAGTTAATCACATGAGTCCTCTCCCAAATAAAAATCCAACAGAGAACTCTTCAACCATGTTATAGTCTAACAATAACTTTGTCAAATTCAAAAACCCACCCTTTTCGTTTATTGTCAATATATTACAAGAATGCAAAGATCTTAACCTCAAAACTCTTCACTGGATCCACTCCACACTCCGCTCGCTGCACATAATCATCGACGGGTTTCTAAAGCATCATCTTCCTTCTCATGCACGGTTTTCATTCACATAGTTCGGACCCTCGCCTTGGCTGTCGAGAGGCATGTACTGAGCCATAATAGCTCTGATTTCGGAATCCATGTATGACTGCAGAAGCAAAACATCCCAATAGTTATCAAGTTGTGATAACATGGATTGTAGAATGCTACCATCAGGATTCAAGGTAATAAAATGATATATCAATGAGCTTACCCTTAATCTGTACTTGTATACTAGATATGCTCCACCAGCAGCCATAACCAAGCCTATCAAAATAACCCAAACAGCAGTCCAGGCAGATCTCCCACTTGACGATGCCTTGCCTGAAAATGGAGATGGAACGTTAGTGAAGCCATTACATCCTTCAAGATGCTGTAACTCTCACTAATTTGTAAGCCCATGGAACTAATAATACTTGTTTTCAGTTCTCGTACCCGCTACTAGAAGTGCTAATTCCAAATCTTTTGGTACTTAAAGTGTGACGCCCATGGAACTAATAATACTTGTTTTCAGTTCTCGTACCCGCTACTAGAAGTGCTAATTCCAAATCTTTTGGTACTTAAAGTGTGACATGCTTTTTAAAGTGCTCATGGGCTAAAAAAGTGCCTTGGTAAAAACTGGTAGTGTATAAAAAGTTCTTTTTTAACCAATTAAAAGAACTTAAAATTTTCAATTATCAAACAACCTTACTTGAATAGATCGAACAGAATCTATTCTACAGGTTGTACATCTATACTCTTGAGTTACAAAAAAAAGCTTTTGATAATCAGAGAAATCCTAGAAACAGATAAAACGCACTTCAAGTGTTTTTAAAATAACTTGATCAATTTTCTTCCAGAAGTGCTTAAAGAAAAATTCTTTCGCATAAACCGCACTTTATTTTCAAAAGGCGAAACACTATTTTCAAAATGCATCCCAAACTCAACAATTGCCTGCAATTGAAGAGCAGTTCTGTAGCTCTGGGACTAGGTTTTTTTTTCTATTGGGAAAAAAAAAAGCTCAACTGAAATATAACCACACAGCTAATTACACATGAGATGCTTACTTATACAAGTATCATGGTCTCTGATATACAAAAGATCACCACTGCAACTGCACTCATAGCTGCCCCATGTATTTTTGCAGTTGCATTCAGGGCACTGACAGGCTTTCTTCTCTTTGCACTCGTCGATATCTGTATGACACAAAATCAGATGAGTAAAAATTACACAACTATATTAGATGCCTGTAACAGAAGAGATGCCCCTAGTGTAACTTTGATAATATTTATATTCCAATTTAACCTCAATGTATAATAGCAGTCAGTAGTGAGTATATCATCATATTCAATGTAGAACCACCAGCTATTCACAAAAATATGATAACACTAACAATAGTTTACAATTATAACACACCTTTTGGTTGTCAATATCAGAGAAAACAAAGAATTAAAAAGAAATGGTTGCTTAATATAAAACCATTTGGCTCGCATGAATGAATAATTGTCATACTATTCACGTGTCTAAAAGTAGAAGAAGGCGGGGCATTAGTTCTGAACTACTGAGGATTGAGAAGGCAGATGGGAGATATTGGGCGCTGGGTTATTCTGGACAGTTTTTGGTTAAATCTTTAGTTAAGCTTATGACAGATTCAGATGGTGTTTTGGAGAGGTA